>JARUPZ010000016.1:5000698-5205698 GCA_031213475.1 Nereocystis luetkeana | reverse complement strand
TGCGGAGGGGTGTGCATTCCGGGCCTCGATTGAGACGAGGCATCGACCGATGGCTCCCGAAAAGGAAGTAGGGGAGGAGGAAGAGGAGGAGGAGGAGGAGGAGGAAGAAGAGGAGGGGCAGGATCTGCTGGTGATGACGATGGGCTGCACCACGGACATGGGGACGAAGCAACGCTTGACTGGGAGGCGCACGGGCGCGATCCTTGGTGGTGGTGGTGGGTGATGGTGGTGATGGCGTGGCGGTGGTGGTGGTGGTGGTGGTGGTGACGTTGTTGTTGTTCGTTTGGTGGGAAAGGAAAGAGGGGGTAGGAGGGAGAGACGGGAAGAAACAGCAGCGGAGGCACGGAGGAGGGCGTGTCAGAGAAGCACTGGTCAGCAAGAGCAAGATCAGCAGCAGCGGCAACAACAAAAAATCGCAGCACCAGCACCAGCACCAGCAGCAGCAGCAGCAGCACCAGCATCAGCACCAGCAGGAATCGAAGGCTCGCTACACTTTACCGTGCCAATCCCGCGGCCAGTCGCTTGAGTGGGCGGCCAGGTCGCCTCCTCATCGGGCGACAGCCGAAACAACCGCGGGATGGGAAAACAACCTCGAGGCGAGGCGGAGGGACGGACGGACAGAATCGACCAGCAGCCGCCCGTCATCCGACCCAACACTCACGCACAGCAGAAACAACAAAACTGCGATCGCGCGAAACCGCAAGCCACAACCGACCAAGGGGCGCCGCTGTGTTCGAACGGGAGACTCTAACGAGACGAGATAAACCGCGACGCTCGCTCGAGCCGCGGGCATGGCGAGAGGAAGAAGGGCTACAGATTTCGCTGCGGAAGGAAGAACGGAACCCCCATGCATCAGCGCCACCGCCCCACTAAATCACCAACCCACCCACCTACTGAGCGCAAACAGGTTGTCCAATCGGCTGGCGTAGTCCCCCCCCATCCCCCTTCTTCGCCCGCCCCCCGCCGCCCCCTGCCCCCCGGCACCGCCATTTCCACTACCATTGCCAGTGCTACTGTTATTCGGCTCAGCTTGACCGTCCCTAGAGGCCGGGCCTGCGCCGCCCTCCTGCTCGCCCCTCACCGCCGGGGACACCAGCGCCTCCAGAGCTACCGCCTGCCCGAGGAACTCCACGGGCACTTGAACCTGTGTCTCGTTTTCGCGCCAACAATTAGGACGTGTACGTATTCAGTAAATACACCTACCGTTCACAGTTGATAAGCGTGTGCACGATTGACGTAGCGCACTCACTCAGAAGTGCCTATCATTTTGGGTTTATTCCTTTTAGTTTATGTTGTGGGTTCTTAATCAAGCAGCAAAAAAAAAAAAAGGAAGCACGCAACTGACCGTACTGGGGGGAGGGGGGGAGGAATGCCTGTTATATGTGTGTAACCCCGGGTATGTATGAAATACGAAAGGAAGGGGGGGGGGGGTGCACTCATTATCATGCACGGCCGTAGTCGTATGAATAATAGACCCTCGCATCCCTACAATGCCGTGACGGAGCACATCGGGTAATCATCAACCAGGCAGACATTGCTTGCACCAAGCGCGATGCGCCGTTAGGTGTTGGGCGAGCCGCATGAAGGGTGATCTGCCTCCTCCTAGGAACCGCTTCGGAGACGGATTTTTTTGCATATGGATGACAGCGTGGTGCGGCCACTTCCAGAAACAGCAGTGAGTTTACTATGTGACTGCCTCGTGGGTGCCTTACTACATACGTGTACACACTATGTGATACAATCATCCCCTCTGTGCGGAGTTAAGGTTCTCTCCGTACACAAAGATGATCTTACTCGACCGGCAGCTGTAGTGACCGCCGAAAAAACAAGAACAAAAATAACGGTACCCTGTTTGTCTGGCTCACGCAGTGAGGGGCGTGTTTTACAGCGTCGTCACCAACCGACGCCAACTCAATCTAAATATATAATATATATAAATATTATAGTATGTATACCAAGTATACAATGTAGTGGGGGGGCAATACGAAAGGGAGGGGGCTGACGAAAGTAGAGCAAAGATAATAGGAGGCACCGGGGATGAGAAAAAAGGTCATCATCCTGTCGGGATCAGGTCGGGGTCGCCATACTCACGCGCTCCGAGGTAGCAGCAGCTCGGTCCGCTGTTGCAAAAAGGGAGCGACGGGCTACATTTACACACGACACGTATTTTTATGCCTGGTATGTGGGGAGTGTGGTGAGCTTTAACCCTTTCAGGAATGCAGTCCCGTTTGGGGGGGAAACTACTTAAGAGCTTGACCGGTTTTGTCCTCAAAACGGGACAGAAGCCCTAAAGGGGGTGAGCTATATTTTCATCAATCCGCCGGGGGATAAAAATGAATCAAGCCCAAGAAGATGAAATTGACCTCCTCACCTGGACGTCTAGAGCGTAGACCAGTTCCCCCGCTTCTCCGTGCGCCGCGGGACTGTCGAGGTCGAGGCGAAGGCTGCGGTTGGTGCGGGTCAGCACACCCTTGTCCCTCGCGTTCTCCCGGCCCTCGTAGTCTCTCCACAGAGAGGGCTCCTCCGAGACGAACGTCGCCCCCGTCGAAGCCACCGCCTGCGTCGTAATCTTGTGGAAACCCGCATGTTCGTTCATTTGTTATCGTTGTTGTTGTCGTCGTCGTTGGTAGTGGTGGGGTTGCCACAGGCGGTCGTTCATGCGCGTTCCGTTGCCACCGTTCGTTTCGAGGGAAAAGAAAGAAGAGTCGAGAGGTGGCAGGGGGGTAAAACACAAGAACGTCTTGTACGTAAAAACACATACTTTGAGGTACAAAACAACGAAACGCAAACACGCAAGAGCACAGTCAACACAAAAAGTCTAACAAAGAGCCTAAAATACGGCGAGAAGGTAGGGAGGGGAAGCAGGCGGTAAAAACCCCGGGCGGGGGGTGACGGTACCATTCGAACCAGACATCCCCGCGTGTTCAGCTCAAGAGGCATGCACGGCAACCCGCCTCTCACTCGAGATAAAAAAAGCCTTCGAACGCGTTGACATCTCCTGCGCACTGTGTTTACAAAAACGAGCGCGACGCCTCTGTGGCCACTTAAAACACGTGGGCAAAGGTTTGCCCTCCCTTCACTTTGGGTGAACCCGGAGTCAGGGGATAGGGCATGCCTTAATTTCAAGTTGGGCGAAGCCGGAGATGTTTTCGAAGAAACTCCGAAGCCGGAGATCCGCGCCGTCCAACTTTAAGAATCTTGGATTTTTCTTCAATAGTTTAAAGCTTTCCACCAGCGCACACAGTTGACGACAAAAACAACTATCCCCCACGTCGGATAGACAGATCACGATCTACAGATCAGATTATTCATCTAGACCCTAGCTCGCCGTGATGAGATGCGGTGAAGGATCTGTGAAGTTACAGATCCAACGCAGGAAACACGTGCAAAGTAGATAATACAGGATATACGGCCCCCACCCGGCAACCTGAGCTAGATCATACAGATCATACAGATCTTACATATAATACAGATCACGGATCTATCTATCTGCCCTAAAAGATCTAGATCATCAAGTGGGAATGATCTGTAGATGATCTATCCGAGGTGTTCAACTATCCACCCGCGGGAGTTCCCAGCAACAGCTACCCTATATATTACACTCAGTTTATGTATGGGGCCGGTGAGTCAAGGGAGCGGCCAAACCGCGGTCTTCCAGCACATATTGTATCGGGAGGAGCGCACGCCATGGCGCGCGGGAGAACGTACCTCAAGCTCCACCTTAAGCTCGGCGCCGAACTGGAGCCAGCGATTTCGCCGCCCATCCCGGCCGCTGCCACCGCCACCACCTGCTTGGGGGGTTTCGAACGGTAGACACGGACACACCACACCGTATGGCACAGAACGCAACAGGGTTGAAATTGGAGGTGTTCTCACGGAGGTGTTCTGCTGGGGTGCGCTGGGGGCGTCATGTTGGAGGCGTTCTGTTGGAGGCGATATGGTGGAGACGTTAGGTTGGCAGCCTTAAATTTCAAGGCGTTATGTTGGAGGCGTTCCGTTGGAGGCGTTCTCTCAAAAAATCGCGAGCACCTTCGCCCACAACGCCACGAAAGAAGCGTGAACCTATCAAGTGACCCGAAGGCCGTCCCAAGAGAAGGAGGAAAATAAAGAGCCGACGCTGGGCTGAGGTAGCTTGAAAGGCGACATGCAGGCGGCACCGCTTTTGCTGAAGGTAAGAAAGCTAACGAAAATACAGTACGTTCGTAGTGGTACAATCAATGGCAGTAGCAGCCGATAGTACTACGGGCATGGACTAAAGAACGCGGACAGATTCTACGAGGGTAGAGGATAGAATATATAGGGCCAAAATCGTGTGTAATGCATCGTCAGTGCCACTCGTGCTATCAGTAGATCTGCATATCTGTGCTTCATAGTGCAGGAGACCAGAGGTGTTGGCCCTGCCAGCTTCGCGCAGAGCAACACGGCTCGACGACAACGCATACATTTACAAGCACGTACGTTGTCGATACAACAGCAGCATACACGACCTATACCTCGGATAATAGCAGGCACCAAGTATACACGACGAGCACGTGCTGAACTTGCTGGGACCGTTTGTATTTGAGCCTCTACACTCGTACTCGTAGACTACCGGCGGAGAGGTACTCGCAGCTACCCTGCTGTACGACCCCCCCCCCCCCCCCCCCAGCTTGTACGCTAGCGAGTGGAAAGACAAAGGAGGGGGGGAAAGAGGGAGCACCCCGCCACAGCCGCGTTGTGTTGCACCCTATTCCCAGCAACGTCTGTGAGCACACTAATTATTCCCCGGGACTAATCCCGACCACTTCCCGCGGTAAAAATCCCGTTGTCATACCGCGATTCCTACTTCGTAAAAAAACAACAACAACAACACCGGCATTCGATTTGCCGTGATTTTCTCTTTCATATGGTGCTTTGTCATTGTTTACTTCTCATTCGTCAATCTGTTATGGCTGATTCACCGCGATTCCACGGCCCGCGGGATGAATCCCGGGGAAGGCCCCGTTAAATCCCCAAATCCCCTGCTTCTCAACAAAGGTGTTGACGTCTAATTCCATCGACTTTTTGCCATTCCCTCCCTGAAATATCCTACCTGTACTGAAAAATGGGTCTGTCGCCAATCAGCCATTAACTTGATAGCTGATCTGACACATAAAATTTGGCTTTAAGGCTCCAACCGGCGCTCGAAGAATCAGTCGCTAATCGCGCTCAAATTCAATATTTCATCTGAGTTATTTTATTGGGCTTCCTGTCTTTTCGACGAGCATTGATCTGCTCGAGCACTTCTTGCCGTTACATGATACATTTAATATTTCGTCCGCCTAGCCTTAATTATCAACCGAGCGCTCACGAGTTTTTATTACGTAGCCATCTCTCTACAAGCTTCCTCTCTCTTCATGTATCGCGACCGATACGAGGCCCACACCAGCAGCGGCTACGAGGCCCGAATATTTGTCCTGTTGTCGCAAATTACACGCACAAGGTAGACACAGCTCGAAAGGCGTATCCAAGAAGGCGATCAGTTTGGGTTCTACAAGCACCTTAAGGGGATGGACGTGGAAGGGAAGAGGACTTTCAATTCGCAGTACATCAGGGACGAGGAAGGTAGAATACTGCGAGACATCGGTCTCATCCGGGAACGATGGGTAAGGTGGTTCCATAAGCTGCTAAACACCAAGTCATCGACCCTCGACCCGACTATCGTCGACGAGCTCAAGGTCTGGCCCTCGTGCAGTCCGCTGAACCACGTCCCGTCTAGATACGAGGTGGAAGACGCGATCCGGGCGATGGCGAACCGCAAGGCGGTTGGGCCTGATGATCTCCCAGCTGAACTTCTGAAGGTCCTGGCCGACAAAGGAGACTCGGCGGACACATTGGGAAGCTTCTACGAGATCATCGTCGCTGTGTGGAGGGGAGGGGTCGTGCCGCAGGAATGGAAGGATGCAACGATTAAGGTGCTGTACAAGAAGAAAGACAGGACGGAGTGTGATAGCTATCGTGGCATTTCCCTTGTCGCGCATGCCGGCAAAGTACTCCTCAAAGTCATCGCGCGCCGCCTCAGCGACTACTGCGAACGGGAAGGCATCCTGCAAGAGGCGCAGTGTGGCTTTAGGCCCGAACGGTCGACGGTCGACATGATGTCCGTGGTGCGACGCTTGCAGGAATTGGCAAGGAAGAAGGACACTCCGCTGTCCATGTGCTTTGTCGACCTCACCAAAGCCTATGACTCCGTCGACCGAACCCTCCTGTGGACTGTCTTGGCTCGCTTTGGCGTGCCACCTAGAATGTTCACCGTTATCCGCCAATTCCACGACGGCATGCGAGCATGCGTGCGGCTGGATGACGGCGAGTGCTCAAATATGTTCGACGTGAAGCAAGGCCCAAGGCAAGGGTGTGTGCTCGCGCCATTGCTGTTCAACATGTTTTTCACAGCGGTGCTGCGTGTGGCCGAGAAACGCTTCGCCGCTGATAAAGCCATCACCAACAGTTTGGTGCAACTCCAACGAAAGAAGGAGAAGAAGGAAGAGAAGAGGGGGAGGCACGGGACGGACAAGCCGGCCGATAGGGGAAGGATAAAAAGGAACAGACACTGTGGGCTATGCTGTATGCTGACGATGCGGGCGTAGTATCGCGATCACCTAACGGCCTGGAGAGGATGATGACGGTGATCGTGACTGCATGTGCCGCTTTCTGCCTGACGGTCTCGGAGGCTAAGACGGAGATAATGAGTCTGAAAACGAAAGATGGGGGGAACGTGTCGTTCACCGTCACCGCAGCCGGCCAAGTGTACAAACAAACGATCGAGTTTGTGTATTTGGGCGGGGCTATCAGCGCAGATTGGACGAGCACAAGTGTCGAGGTAACGCGTCGACTCCAGAGGGCATGGGCATGCTTCGGACGGTATAAGATGGAAATCTATGACCGCCCGGGTGTGCGCCTACGCCTGAAGGTGCGAATGCTGAGAGCCGAGGTGATCGAAACGTTGCTCTACGGTTGCGTTACTTGAAGCCCGAGCAAGACTGATTACGGTAGGCTACGGGAGGTCCACCACAAGATGCTCCTCCGATGCATCGGCTGGCGTAAACGAAAGCGCGAAGACCACATTCCATCCTATGCTAGCGCGCTTCTCAGGACAAACTCTGAGAGCGTTGAGACGACGGTACGCAGACGTAGGCTATTGTTTGCGGGCTTTGTGACACGCATGGGAGAGGAGCGTCTGCCGAAGAGGGTGATGTTAGGGGAGATGGTTGGGGGTGAGGGTTACTCCGGAGGACAGGAGTGGGAGTGGATGAGGTACCTTGAGGAGGACCTCAAGGAGTTTGGCATCAATCTTGAAGGGTTGCGCGAGGCAGTACTGAAAGCCGGCAGATGGTTCCAACGGGTCGAGGAAGGGGCGGAGGTTTTCATGCGGAAATGGCATAAGGATGAGAAGGAGGCATCGGCAGAACGGCACAGGATGGCTGCAACCACGACCACAACAGTTGACGCTAACGCACGTGCTCAGAATGGCAGGGAAGAGGGGGGGGGGGGGAAGGGGGGCGAGGGGGAATGGGGGGGGGGGAGGGGGGGGGGGGGCGGTCTGCCCAACAGACTGAAGCCTGGGTATGGCCATCATCGTCATGATGCCCTCCCTTCTTTGGGACCCCAGTAACTAGCATGGTGCCACCCGGGTAACTTTGCGTATCTGTATGCTCCAGTGCCTGCCTTTCGTATTATCTTTCCCCCCCCTATTTTTTATAGGTTGGCTTGGCGTCGGTTGGCAACGACATTGTAAAACATGCCGCTCATTACGTGAGCTAGACAACCAGGGTACCGTTTTTTTGTTTTTGGCGGTCACCCACAGCTGGTTGTCGAGTTAGATAATTTGTGCGAGGTACAGAACCTTTACTCCGCACAATTGGGAATGATCGTATCACGTAGTGTTCAAGGTAAGGTACCCAAGAGGCAGTTACATAGTAATCCCATTGCTGTCTCTGGAAATGCCTACACCGGAAATTAAATCAACTCATTGAAGCTGTCGTCCATATGCAAGTCCGCCTCAAAAGCGGTTCTTAGTAGGATGCACCTCACCCTTCATGCGACTCGCCAGACACCTCACGGCGCTTCGCGCTTGGTGCAAGCAATGTCTGCCTGGTCGGTGAAAACCCGACATGCTCCGTCCCGGCATTGTAAGGATGCGAGGGTCTATGGTTATACGACTACGGCCATGCATGAGATCGAGTACATCTCTCCTATCGAGTACACCCCCCCCCCCGCCCGTTTTTGTCCCTTTTTTGTCCCTTCTTTTCATCTTTCCTTCTTTCCCGTTTGTGCCTCTTCGTGTCTCTGTTCGTATCTTCCGATTGCTTTTTTGCTTTTTGCTATCTGTTTTTGTTTTTTTCTCTGCTAAGTCTCTTTTTTGCTTCCCTGGTGTTCTTAGTGGCGGAGTGCGTATGCTTGTTTTTTCTGTTCTTATCTCTGTTCTACACCCCTCGCGAAGCGTGCGCGCCTGCAATCTGCGAAAATTTGCGCATTCTCTTGTGTATTTCCTCTCTTGATTTCTTGCTTTATATTGCTTCCTTGCCTGACTTGAACTTTTTTTCTCTCTCTTCCCTTTTGGATGTGTGATTTTTTCGATTTCGATTTTGATTTTTCGGCGTCGAGTTGTTATTTTCGTCCTGTCTATTTTATTTTTTTCTGGGTAGTATGTGGTCTCCTCGGTTTCTGTGGTGACTTGAACAGCGTACCGCATGTATCTGATACGTACGTGCGCGGACCTCCCTGGTTATGTTTTGTCTAGGGTGTAGATGTGCTTCAGTTATCGTGTGTACTACTCTTTGCTTGTTTTATTTTTTTTACCGAGGTATTTCTTCCACTCCAGAGTTATTGGAGCCTGTCCTGCGACCACGGACTGCATTGTATTGTGGCGATGAGTTAATGTGAGAACAACAACAACACCACACCAGGGCGAGGCTTGAGAGAATACGTTTGGTCGGGATGGAGATTTCATGGCTCCTGAGTTTTTTCCTCTCGAAGAACAGGAGAGCTGACCCGAGCTTGCAGCTACAGCACGAGCGTTGCTTGCAGCTACGGCACGAGCGTTTGTTTGGTGGCCCCGAATAAGATACACAGCAGCCGCGGCTACGAGGCCTGAGCGCGTGGTCGGGTGCCCTGAACAAGGAGCAAGATACACAGCCGCAGCGTATACGAGATCCGAGCGTGTGGTCGGTCGTCGTGAACGACTGGTAAGATACACAGAAGAAGCAGCAGCAAGCTCGGGTCAGCTCTTCTTTCTCTTGTTTGCAAGCAAAGATAGCTCAAGAGACGCGAAATCCCCATCCCGACCAAACCATGCGCTCCAGCCTCGCCCTGCTGCTGTCTACCTTGCCGAACACACACTCGGGGCTCGTGACCGCTGCGGCCGTGTATGGCTTGCCATTAATTATCAGGGCGAGCAAACACACGCTCGAGAACTCACAGTTCACAGGCGAGGCGGCGGGGAGCGCGTCAGGGCGCAGCCCCAACCCGTGCCCCGCCCAGCTGGCAACCCGTGTGCGTGTGAAGGATGGAATCGCCCGGTCAGCGGGAGGTCAGCCGGTCGTTCGTCAATATGCCTGGTGTGAAATGTAACGCTAAATAAACTAACACTAAACGACAAAAGTTACGCCGCTCGACTTTCACTCGACGCTGGATGACAAAATGCGCGGGGACGCGGAGACGACCAAGCAGGATGGTGGGGTAGACTCACTAACACACATATATAACACACAACGCATCTACGTATACACGGCAACAGCAGTAGAGATGTAAGATGGATAGCGAATTGAATGAACTACGAATGTATCACCAGACTTAACAGGCGGGGTGGCGGGGAGCCTGTCGGGGCGCAGCCCCAACACACGCACCCCGCCCATCCGACAAACCCCGTGTGCGAGTCAAGGATGTTCTCATTCGGTAGATCAAGGCTTCATTGAATGGAATCGCCAGGAAGAGGAGTGGGTCAACCAAACTCGAAGAAGTGATACTGGTACCCGCGTGCAGAGCAACTCCTCTGCGCGCAATACAATACTATATGCTATCGCGCTTACTGTGACGGGAAACGAAGGCTCACCGTTTTCACCGTCGAACTTGACCACTAGAACTCCCGCCAAGCACTCCCCTTGGTATGCAACGCGCCTCGAAGACGAAACCACCCGTCCCCCGGCAGTAGTACCGCCTTGTGAACGGCCGTCTTCTTCTGTACCTCCCTCTCCTGCACCACTGAAGTATTTTTCTACCGTCCCGGCGCCCCCTCGGTCTAGCAGTCGAAGCTCTATCGGCGCGTCTCGGAACTCACCCAAAGCCCACTCCGACCTAGGGTCCATCTTTGCTTGGCTTGGCGGGTGCTGCTGTTGGGCTCCTTGACGAGAACAATACTACTGTTTCGGGTAGAGAATCAAGGCCTCGAAAGTTGTTCCAAATTATGTATGCCTCAGATCCGCGTGTGTCAGATCTTCCGATAGGGCAAAACACGAAGATACTGGTCCTAGAGTGACCGCTTATTGTACAATGTGCTACCGAGTCGGGTCTGTTTCACACAGCAGTACGAACCGGTGCTTCAGGCTGTGTTGTCTACAGTCTGTGGACAATGGGAATGCTAGTCATTCCCATATTGTCTGTGGGTTTGGTTTGAAACTGGGGTTTCCACAACATTCGGGATGCGTTTTTATGCTAGGTGTGCATATGATAGAATACGCCGCATGACGCACACGTACAGCCCAGCCAACGCCAACATTGACTGCTGCTGACGCCGACACACAGCCCATAATGCGCAGCGCAGATCTCCTGGCGACGATGATTTTGTCATGGGGAGTGCAGGTATTGAGACCTTTTTCGACTTCCCTCACAGGCACGCTGCGTGAGGGCGCGTAATGAGACGGTATTTTTGTTGATGTTGGACTTTTTTCCTTGGAATGAAAACAGTCCGTTCTTCTTGTTGTCTGTGACGACGTGACGACTCATGATTCACACGCCTATCTGATCCCATCATCGTATCATCGATAAAACAGGCACTGCTGCTGCATAACATTGAAAGCCATCACACCATGATTTTTCTCTCCAAACCTCTCTCTCCTTTCGCCCTGTCCCCTAGGCATTCGTCCCTCCCCTCGCGATTCCTGCCAAGGATTCAGGATGCCCTCCCCGCGGCAGCTCCATACGGTCGAGATATTTCGGCGGCGGCACCCGAAATGACCAGCGGGCCTTCTCACGTCCAAATGGACGAGCGCTTCGGCTATCGCCTGTTGGTGCAACCTCGCCGTCCGCCTCCCCGATCGAGAACTTCATGGGGCTGTTTGGGGGTCCCTCGACAAAACGAGGAGGAGGAGGAGGGGGGAGAATGGCCGCGGAGGCGCGAGAGGCGGATCTGCTCTCGGCGATCGAAGATATTGGTGGGAGGGGAAGGTGTGCCATTCGTATCTCCGCGTTCGTCCAGCCAATGTTTGCGCCCAGCTGAGCAGTGAACCCCATTCACCCTCTTGGGATTGCAGGGGGGGAAAATTGACGGTAGAAAGTGATGATCGCGGCACCGGCCACCGCCTGATTGGGGGGCACCTCACATTGGCGTCCGAGTTTTAATGCGAGGAGTCGTACGGCACGGTCACAACTTGATCCTACTGGTGCTGCTGGGCAACCACGCTGCTCGTACCTATTATAGACGGTTTGTAAACACCGCAGTTACCATTGCGTTGGTCGCTATATTGGGGGTCCCAAAGAACCCTTTTAGAACCCCAGTCCCGTTTTGGGGACAAATCACTTGGAATTAGACCTGTTTGTCCCCAAATCGGGACTGCGGTACTAAAGGGGTTAAGACACTACGTAGGGTAGCAGTTATTATTAGTAGGTTGTAACAGGTACATGAGATATTATTTCGTACACTCTCTATTGTGGTAGACTATTTTGGAGCCGTACGAGTATAAACTCCTCTACGCGACCGCTTCAATCAGCTCTGTCGATGGCTCTCAGCAGGTACCAGGTAGCAGGTACTGCTGTAGACCCTCCCTAACTGTGTTCTGAGCAGCGCGAGCGGACTGGGGCGAGACACGAGATGCATACTTGTTTGCCGGAACATGCGAAACTTCGTCCGTTCAAGCTTGCAGGCACCCCCAGCAGGACCGCCTCTCGAAGGCAGGCAATGTATCGCATCGCAGTTTCGGACGGCTTCGTTCATTTGTCCGTCCGTGTGTGCCAGCTTGACGGAATGCAAGAAATACAAACACACGCACACCTAGCGTACTCCGTCATTATCGAACCTCACAGAAAACAGAGGGCATCCCGTATAGAGCAGCGCCGCCCCACAAAACATCATCCTACGCAATACCCTCCTTTGCACCCCACCAAGCAGGGATGTCACTGAGGAGCAGCGGGAGGTCCTCGATCGGGCGGTCGAAGTCCTGGAGGGAGACGGAGGCGCCTCGGGGGCGGCCTCTAGCCCGTTGGTTGACGGCAGCTGGAGGCTGATCTTCACCACCACCCCAGGGACGGCGTCGCCGGTACAGCGCTCCTTCGTCGGAGTGGATGGCTTCGCGATCTACCAGGACATCGATCTCTTTTCTGAGGTGAAGCGAGAAGCGCGCGAAAGCGCCGGCGGCGGGGGAGTGGAGGCGGTTGTTGGGCACGCCGAGGTCGGTGGAGATATCAGGGAAAACGGCCGGCACGCGTCGTTTACAGGGGTCGTTAGTTGCTGGTGTCGGTGCACAGTGCAAGGAGAGGGTTGGAAACACAGGTGTGTCGGCTCTAGTCCCCCCCCACCCCCACCTATGGTCATACCACTAAGGTCATGCATGAGATCGAGTACATCTCTCCTATCGGGTACCCCCCACCTCCCGTCGACAGCATCGTATGTTTTATTCCTCGGCACTAGCCTCGGACGTGACGACGACGGTAGCAGGCTGTCGTTGCGGTGGTGATAGAGGTGGTGGCGGTTTCTTGAGGAGAAATAACGATGCCGTGTTACAGCATTCAGCAGTATCTCATGATCGAGGTGATCTCCTGGTGAAAATATCTAGAAACGAATTAATCCCACTTAAGTGCGGCTGCCGCACTCAAGTGGAATAAGTGCGGTGCGGGAGCGGCAGCAGTATGGGGGTTCAGCTCTCAACTGACGAGGCCCAACGAGGTTACCCCCGCCCCCCCGTGTCGCGAACATCAAAAGTGCGCAGGAGTTGCAATCGACGAAGATAAGGTGAACCCGGTAATTTTCAAATGGAATTGGGGAAGATTATTCACCTATCGTAGATCACTATGCGTAGCTTGGCGTAGAGATCTCAAAAGACTGCCCTTGGGATGCACACATAGCAAAAGTAATATAAGGGTAAATCACACCTAGGCAACATGGATGCGATCCTAACAGGCTCGCACCTTGACACTACTGTAGAGTTGAGAGTTGTATCCTAACGAATGCGATTGTACCAAAGCTAGAATATGCAGGAGAATCATGGGAAGGGAATGCGAAGTTCGAAAAATAACTGGAAAGAGTGCAAATGATAGCAGCTAAAAAAAAGCTAGGATGCTCAAGTACGACGAGTCATGCAGTATTAGGAGCAGAATTGGGAATGTACCCACTTGAGACAAATAGAGATGTGAGAAATTTACAAAAGGACGAGCTGGATTAAGGTGATAAAAAGCACGGAAATATATTGGAGGAAACCAAAAAGAGGCTGTGCATGGCTAAGTTTGGGGGATACAAGACATAAGTAAAATGAACGATAGAAAGAACGGAAAGGCTAGCGTTAAGAAATACGGTGAAATCGCATACACACTTGAGAGATATACGGGGGGTTAAGAAAAGGGATATACATTAAAAGGTACTTGCACGGTCCCAATGGACTAAGCGAAAACGCTAAAACTACGATTTCGTGTAGGGGACCTGGACCTACCAGAAGGAAGGAAGAGGTATTCGAGTAGCCGGGAAGAGGAGGAAGTAGATGCGCAGATTTACCCTTGTGGCAAATCAATGAAGAGTACAACCCACATAGTGGGATAATGTAAAATGTGCAAGAAGGAACGGGGCGTGTTACAGGGGGAGATGGGGAAAATAGAAACATGTGACATGGAGAGGTTTGATACACTATTAATAGCTAGCAGCGACAAAACGATCGCTATCCTAGGAGATAGATGGTGGCCACAGGAGGCGAAACAGAAAGGGCAGAGGACTAGCGAAAGGCTTCTATGTAATAGATGGAAACCACGTAATGAGCGCCCAACTGTTGGAGGTTGCCTCTATTAGGAATAGGAACGATGCTCCGTCTCGAAAGGAATGTGTGGTCAATGGTCAAATGGCAAGGGCAAGCAACAAATGAGTACCCCCCCCCCCCCCCCCCCCCCCGACGCCAAGAGTGCGGGCACCTTTGCTAACGTATCGGTTTTTGCGGCAGGGAAAAATTCTCGCCCTTTGAAATTCTTCGATGGGCTATGATGCAAAACGCATTAGTACGATCGTTGGTTTCAGTGTTAGCGGGGCATGTGCAACTATTGGTTTATAAAAAAAGGGCTTAATAATTCGTGTTGCATGTGCACCGAGCGAGGGGAGGGAGGGATCGGTTGCGATTTTTCTCTGCGTCGAACTTGCCCACCGTCGTTCCAAAGGCAAGAACCGCGGGGTCAGGTATCCGCCTTATTTTCCAGGTGCAGCAGCGGATCACTGTGTACCTGGTAAGGACTTTACTCGTACCAAGATATGAATGTATGCGTCATGATAACACTCGGGGGCGCTATCCGGGGTGGGGACGGGGGGAATGGGAGAGGGCGGGGGGGTCGAAACGTGGTCATGCGAGTAACCAACTCCCTTAACCCCCCCGGTCTGCGCCAGGTAGCTGCCCCGACTGTCACCAACGTGGTTGACTTTGGACCGCGGGTAGGCCAGTTGCGAGTCACGGCCCTCGCCAGCACAGCATCGAAACCCATGGAGGGGTTCGTGCCGAGGAGAGGAGACGGGCGTTTTTTCGGTCTGAACATCCTCGGGGTTAGTCAAACCACGCCCGCGAAGGTGAGCTGCTGATGGTTAAAGCGACCAAGGACGGGGGAAAGTGGGGGAGGAGGGGGGGGGGTGGTTTGCGGAGGGGGAGGGGCGTGCTCATTTGTTTCTTGCCTTAGGCATTTGACCTCTGACCAGGGGAGAGGCCCACTCGTTTGTTGTTTGTCTTAGTCATTTGACCATTGACCACGCATCCCTTTCGAGACGGAGCACCGTTCCTACTCCTAATAAAGACATCTCCAACAGTCGGGTGTTCATTACGTTGTTTCCATGAACTACGTAGATTTGTTTGCTAATCAACGGCCCTAGCTGTTTCGACGCCTGTGGCCACCATCGATCTTCTGGGATAACGTTCGTTTTCTCGCTGCTGTCTAGTGTATCAAACTCCTCCATGTTACATTCGTCTATTTCCCTCGTCTCCTCTTCAAACACATCCGTGCCTTCTTGTACACGTCACATTCTCCTACTATATATGTGAATTCTACTCTCTATCGATTTGACGAACGGGCACATCTGTGCATATACTTCCTCCTCCCGGCTACTGGTATACCTCTTTCTTCCTCCTGGCAGGCCCAGGTCACCTACATGAAATCGGAGTTTCAGCGTTTTCGCGAACTCCTTCGGGCCTTGCAAATACCTTTTCATTCTTATCCCTCCGCCTAAGCCCCCGTGTATCTCTAAGCGTACCTCCAATTTTACCGTATTCCTCAGCGCCAGTCTTTCCGTCCTTTCTATCGTGTATTTTTCTTCTGTCTTGTACCCCCCAAACTTCTCTACGGACATCCAATCTTCTTGGTTTTCCTTCCATTCTTCTCGACTACGCCCTCCCACCTTATTCCAGCTCGCCCTTTTGTTACTTTTTCCCATACAACTCTGTTAGCTATGGCTGGCAACCTTTTCTTTCGCATGTTCCTTTCGTTATGTATCTACTTCAACTTTCTCGTACCTTTATCTGTTTCAACTGGGTACGGTCCCAGTTCTGCTCTTTATACTGTATTACTCGTCGTACTTGAGCATCCTTGCATTTTTGTAGCTGCTGTCGTCTGTACTGTTTCCAGCTGTTTTACGAACTTCGCGTCTCCTCCCCATAGTTCTCCTGCATACCCCAGCTTTGGTACTCACGTTCGTCAGGACACATCTCTCGATCCTGGCGTCAAGGTGTGAGTCAGTTAGGATCGCAGCCATGTTGCCTACGTGTGCTTTTCCTATTGCTTTTGCTATGTTTGGATCCCAAAAGCAGTCTTTTTGAGATCTCTACGCCAAGGTACGTGTGCTGGTCGACGATCGGTGACTCATCTTCTCCCCACTTCCAACTGAATTTTTACCGGGTTTACCTTGTCTTCATTACATACAACTACTGCGCACTTCTTGACGTTCGCCGTCACCCTCCATTTCCTAGTGCATTCTAGCGCCTCCTCTATTTGTTGCTGCACTCCTTCGGGTGTTTCTGAGATCCCCACGTAAAACATCAATCCCGACGCCGTATCTTCACCCACCGTGCCTCCCTGCTTTGATGCTTCGACTACTACTATCAGATCATTACTACATACCTTGAATAGATTAGGTGATCACGTACTTCCCCGTCCAGCATCACAGCACTTATCGCACATTCCGTCATCTTTTTCACCATTCTCCACAATTTTTTTCTGGTCTCTATTTCCCACAACTTTTTCCACCACCCTTTTCTCCGTATTGTGTCGAAGGCACAACTTTTTCCATCTCCTTTTCTCCACACTGTGTCGCAGGCCTTCTGTACATTTAGAAAGAAACAGTGCGTTGTTAGCCCCGCGTCTTTTCTACCTTGGACTATCGTACCTAATGTGTACACATGGTCTACGCAGCTACGATTTGGCCTAAACCCTGCTTGCCCTTCGCTTATTTCGTCTTCCTTCTCCATCATTGTTCCCGTTCTATCGTTCAAAATCTTACAAAATGTCTTGCCTACTGTGCTGGAGACGCGGGGGGGGGGGGGGGGGGGGGGGGTGTACTCGATATCATGGATGGCCGGGGGGCAGGCGGCCCAAGCTTTCTGCAAGGCATGGTGTTGCTTTTGTGTGAAGCGGCGACGCAGTTTTACCATCCCATCGCCCTGGGCGGATGCGTTTTTTATTTTGGCGCGAGCCTTCTCCTCGGGGGGATTTTCTGCGCCTGTGTGTGCGAGGGTTTGCGTGTTGGCGGGTGAACGTTGCTCCTCGTTTTGCGACGGCGGAACGAAGGGCATGGGTAGGCCCACTTCGTGCAGCGTGTGGAGAGAAATACTCGGAAAAGGGGCGCTGCGAAATGTTGTACTTGCGCTGGAGCACACTGGCGCACAGATTGGGGCTCCCTCGTGTGATTCGGCGATGGGCATTAGCCTCAGAGTAAGGACCACCGTGCCACTTTGCCGGTGTTTGCCTTGTGCGAGTGGCAGCCGAATAACACTATGTTGGGATGGGATGGCGGAGGAGGTATTTCGAGATGGTCTCCCTCTCCCCCCTCTTCCCCCCCCCTCCCTTTCACAGTCGCCTTCGTCCCTCGCCGTCTGCGTATGTACGTAGCCCTCGTGTGAACCGTCAGCAAAACTTTCATTCCCGCCCGAGTAGCATGCTGATCGACCGTTCATCAGTATCCGTACGGGCAAAATAGGCCCTCAACAATTCTGAACCAGTCGACAAAAACGAGTCTATTTTCTCTTTCACGTCTGACGCGTTACACTCGTATTGAGGCACGGCCAGTGCGGGCACTATTATCATACGGGCACTACGGTTGCTGGCGGTGGTAGCGCGCTGGCGGACACTCGGCGGCTATTCGCGGAAACGACCGCGATGTTCTCGTGCTCCCACCGCGCGCGTCGTGTGGTTGAGTGTATTCTACAGGTTGCCAATACTTTTAGCGAAACATTTACGACCGTCGAATCTTCGCCGCTGTCGTCTGCGAGCACTTCCACTGGTAAATAGCTGCTGAGCCCTGCATGTACGCATCACCTGTTCCGGGGCGTGATGCTAACGCGGAATTTCCTTGACCCTTGACCCCCTCGTGCCCATGCTGCATCGTATGTGCGGTGTTTGCGGGTTGTATGCGGTGTATATGCATTTCATGCGCGGCACCCCGTTCCTACACCACGACGGACAAAAGGACCCGAGCGCGCGCATCGACTTCCAGTTCGACGAAGCCGGGTTCGACTTCAAGGCACTTCCCTTCACCGTACCCTACCCTGTGCCATTCCGATGGTTAGGGGACGAGGTGCGTCACGTGTTCTCTAGTATGTGTTACCTGGCGTCCAACGCTTTTTCCGTCGGGTGGAAGTAGCCACCGGGATGTCGAGTCTAGCGGGTCTGTATCAGAATATTCTTCCCCAGCTGTGGTCGTCAGGAGGGGATGGAGCCTTGGTTTGACCTTTGGTGTGTGGTGTGTTATTACGGGGAACCATTGTTAATAGGACCAAATATTGTTTGTAAAAATGGTTAAATATATAGGTTTTTATGTATACCATAGGTCCTATTAACTATGGTCCCCCGTAATAGTGTCCGCGGATCGAGCCTCTGCTGAAAAAACGGCCGCTCCGTCGACGTTTTCTAACTTGGACGGTCGAAAAGCGCCAGTCGGCCCCGGCGACCGTGCATCCGCGTTGTTATGCTCTACGAACTGTTATGCTTGTGTATCGCAGAGCAGTTCAGCCGCGTCGCGGCCCGAATGTTAAAAATAAATATTCCAAGGTGAGGCGCGTGAATCCCCGCGGCACGCTTCTGAAAGTCCGTGGATCTTAAATCGATTTTCTTTTGTGACACCTGTCGCCTGTTTTTTATGTCTGGACGTCGTTGGACAGGTGAAGGGGTGGATCGATGTCACGTATCTCAGCGAGAACTTGCGGATAGCGCGAGGCAACAAGGGCACCCTCTTCGTGCTTCAACGGCCGCCGTCGTTATAATCCTCTTTGTCGGCGTCGTCGTCACCCGACAACGCGGCGTGATGGACGTGTGCGCGTGGCACCCGTGGTCTAGAAACATGCAGCAGCGGTAGCAGAGAGTTTGGTGGACTTGAGTTGTGTGCTGTCCGTGATGTAATGTTACCGTTGCTGGTGCGCCGCAGAACGTGATTTAATGTAGCAGACGCTCAGCTCGAAACGTGGGCCATGGGATGCGGTCGACGCTCAGCTCGAAACGTGGGCCATGGGGTGCGGTCGATTCTAGTGAATATAGCCTGGTACCGCGTAGTGATCTAAGCTTCTTTGTCTTGTATCCTGTTATTGGCGTTGCTATCAGCAATGCTCGTTGTTGGGTGCCGTCCTTGGCAGGTAGTGGTGAATCGACTATGTTTACCTGCGCTGACTTCAGTGAACTTTACCAGCGTTCGCCGACAGACGACACGACAGCGGCAGGTTTGATCTTTCTGCACTTGATTTCTTCCTATTTCGCAAACAGCGCCTGCCCGAAATTTTATTACGCCATCGCTCAGCATGAGTCCCGCACGGTTTTCAGATTTTTTTGGAAGTAGCTACGGTAGTTGCTCTATTTCGGAGAGAGGAGCCTCTAGCCCCCTTGCGTTTTTCGTGGTAAAAGCAGGGAAGTCAGGTGCTGGCATTTTCCTTGTGCTCCTTCCTGTGTCGCGAGGTCGGCGGGAGTAACCCGTTTTGATCTATTTGTCCACTCGGCATGTTCAACACGCTCGCATGTTGGGTTCGTTGTTCCTTGTCGTATCATATGCGTCTTGTGTAAAAAGCTGTTTTATTCAAGAATCGATAATGGCGCCTGCCTTTTCACATCAGCAGGAAATATCAATACCCCCCCCCCCCGGCATGGTCGGTGAAAACTCGACGTGCTCCGTCATCCTGGCGAGGATCTATGGTAATAAGACTACCGCCAAGCATGACTTGAGTGCCCCCCCCCCCCCGGCCCCCAAAGCGCGTTGAAACAAATTCCGCCCAGTATACATTTGAAAAAAACGTCTTGAGCGCCCAAATGTTGGAGATGTCTCTCTTTGGAGTAGGAACGGTGCCCCGCCTCGGCAGGGATGCACGACCAATAACCAAATGACTCTGGAAAGCAACGAATGAGTGTGCCCCCCCTTTTCATGCGACTCGCCGGACACCTCACGGCGCTTCGCGCTTGGTGCAAGCAATGTCTGCCTGGTCAGTGAAAATCCGACCTGCTTCGTTTGAGCATGCGAGGGTCTTCGGTCGGTCATGCATGATGTCGAGTCCACCCCCCCCCACTCCCACCTCCAAAGCGCACATACATACTGATCTGCTGAAAAAACGGAAGTTTTCCACGAACCATGCTAGCTTGCGAATCCATATATGATCAATAGCGCGAGGTGAATTCTGGGCTCTACGCCAACAGTCAACAAGAGTGTTGAGAAGTGATGTTCCGAGGTGAGATCCGTCTATTCGTTGTTGGCACACCTTTATCCGTTGTTGCCCTATATTTCCTTTACCTTGCTTCCGGCCAGTGAAGGGTGCACGAAGTATCCACATGCGCCGGCATGATGGAGGTACATCGTCGACACATACCGACCGGTGGTATCGTAGGTATATGTATATATACAAAAACAACGGAAGAAGTAATCGACGAATGCAATCTGAACAAGTTAACCCTTTTGGGGCTCAGTGTCCAACCCTCTTGAGGCCCAGGGTGCAACCCTTTTGGGGCCCAGGGTACAGCGCCGAAAACATTGAGAAGCGCGTCACCAACCGTCTGTCAAGGGTCAGAGATCTGCAGCAGCGCATCAGCAACACCAGGCAGCACGACGAGGGGTAGTTTACTCCCGGCACTAAATAAATGTGTACCATGCTCACACCCAGCAGCGCCGGGTTGTTCGTATGGCCGATGCTGTAATTGTCATGTCTTGTGCCTTTTCACTTCTCTGGAAGTCCCAGAAGGCACTTTTCATCTGTGAGTGTATATACTCGTCCAAGTGTGCCCACTAACGTTACGTTACCGTTACATTTTCACAACGTCGTCGTCGTCGTCGTCGTGTTTTTTCGTATATTTTCTACACTATGTTGTTGAGGGCTGGATAGCACAGAGCCAGGTGCTAGTGTATTTGCAGCCTCCCCACCGGTGCACGCCCGTTGAAGAAGCGAAGGTTTTATTGCCCTCTCGTGTTGTCGTGTTTTCAAGACGAGACGCGAGAAAGCGCCGCAGCCGTGTAGCCATCGGCTGTCGGGCGGTTGCACCGTCGCGGCTCGCGCCGTTACTTTTTCCCAGGGGTTTCCAGTAATCCAAGTGGCGTTTTTATATTATAATCCGGGAACTGCTGTTGCTGTGCTGTGTGCTCGAGCGGTGCAGCAACGCACTCGAATCATCCGTTAGAAGCAGCTCATACTTCCTTCCCAGCAACGAGACCGGTGAGCGGAGACAACATTTCACCCGAGAAAAGGGCTTTGGGGTTCAGGCAGCGTATATACTTGTAGCTCGTTTCTTTTCTGGTGGTGGTACGAGCCTGTGCGGGCGGGGTGTTGGAAGAGAAGCTTGCTCTATATGAACTATTGAAGTTTCGGTATGAGTACCTCAGGTGTACAGCAGTAGTTGAGACACGGAGACACGCCTATGGCATCCCATGCACCGAGAACTCGAACAGAGAAGAAGCGCAACCGATGCACCCCCTCAGAGCAATCGAAGCAATCACTCGCCAAGGCCCCATCCGGGTACACTCGGGGCGAGCTCTCCCTCAACATGCCGACGCATGACTCTGATTGAAACGCACGAGCACGAGGTCCTATATAAAACCCAACTACCGGGCATGTACGAACTAACTTCGTGTTCCGCGTATGTACTCGCAGGAACCAGCCAGGTCCAGCAGGTTAGCTCTACTCATCACAACCACCCCTCAGACCATGATCCAGCGAGTAGTAGCGCGCACGGTGATCTCGGCCCTGAGCGGCAGCGGCGCCCGCGCCTCTGCGGCCGCGGTTAGCGTCGGCGCCAGGCGCACTTTCAGCGACAATGTGACGTACTCGGGAGGCCAGGCCGGCGTGCAGGGGGGCTTCTACGGGGCTGGAGGGGCGCGCTCCCAAGTGTCACCGCAGTGAGTGCTGGTCGCCGAGTCGAGTGAGGCATCATCGCCGTCGTGATCTTGATCGTGGTGTTGCTGTTGTTGCCCCGGTTCCTTTTTCGCCTCGAATTTTCGGACCACTGTTTGCAGGCAGGATGTTGAAGATGAGAGAGAGGGCACTTTTATGCTGCTCGAATTGTAAATCGGTTGAACTGGTGGCGTACGAGTACGAAGTCTTGGAATCTCCCGATTCCCGAGACACGTTGACGAAATAGAAGTAATTTAAGTTCATCCACGCCCGTCAGTAGAGCAGGAACACCTCGCCCTGAACGTAAGGCTCACTCACAATGAATCAATCTGTTCGCTTGTTCACGCGTGACTGGTGATGTCAGATACTCTTGCTGCTGTAAACTCACCATAGACCGCCCCCCCTTCTCCACCTGCCTTTGTGTGAGGGAGGAAGGTGCTCTGGACACCAGTAGTGAATGGTCGACTACTAGCATCGATCTCATCGACGGGGCTTTTACCCTCCCTATCACAGCGCTGCTGACCCGAGCTCCGCCCCCTCCCCCCCCCCCCGCCCGAACTATGCCGCCGAGAGTATGATACAGTTAGCTTTCATTCGTATTATCACACGGAGTAGTACCCTTTTATTTTCGACGCTGCCTGTGTTGTGTGCTGCTGCTGCCGCTGCTGCTGCTGCCGCTGCCGCTGCTGCCGCTGCTGCCGCTGCTGCTGTTGCTGCCGCCGCAGCCATTGCTGCTACCGCTGCTGCTCCGTTGTACCCGGTAGAGTGTACGCCAGCAGCAACACAGCCTAATGGCGACCAAAGTTAAGGATGGCATCAGCCGCCGACATCAAGCCATCCTCAAGTTAACTGAAGTTTTTTCAGCCACTTGCCCGCAATATCACCAGATCCCGATAGACGCGAGCAACTCCCCAGGAAATACAGCAGTAGTAGATATTCCAGGTTCATCTGGAGAGTACAGGGAATTTATTTATTTGGACTATAACCTGTGTGCTGATGAAACCTTTGATACATTCCTCTCATGCCGGGGACAAAAGACTACAAGTACTGCTTAAATATATACGACGTTCGATGGCCGGGCTGGCCGTAAACTCGCATATGATCGCCCCTAAATATCTAAAATCTACAGAAAATCGATCGTATGCTGATGGAGTCGACATTCGATGATTTTGAGCCCGAAAATCTCGAAATCTCACGAAATCACGAAACCGTTAAAATAAGTCGATCGGACACGTTTGGTTTAAGCCACACTACGTGACTCACGTTTCACGTATCGAATATCGAATCAAACAGCATGTTTTCACTTACCTGTGATACGTGCTCACGTACGAATGTGTCACACCTCGAACAGATCCTCGATTTCCTTGATGATCCTGATCTTTCAAGGGCAGATCTATCCCCTATATTGTACAGTCTACTTTGAGCTCATGTTGCCCGGTGGGACCCATAGAGTCTGCATGATATAGCCCATGTTCCTGGGGTGGATATGTTATATCCAGGTGGATGTTATATCCAGGTTCTGTGCCACCTCTAGGAACGGCGGGCGAGGAACCAGATGATCGACGGTAGACAGATTATCTATTGTAGATCATGAGCTGTCCGAGGTGTACAATATTTTCGTGCGTTTACGCGTTTACCTCGGGCGTGCTTACGTGTTTACCATTCCCTGGTAGGTAACACTATCGCACCACCTCCCCGTACAGGCGTGACTAAGGTGAACCCCCCCCCGCCACCCCTCCCCCCCATCTACCCGCAAATATGTGACCATTGTGACCCACCTCCCCCTCCCTACCCCCCCTTTGTTTTCTCCCACCCCTGCTTTTGGGGGGGTTCTTGCAGGGCCCACCACCGGCCAGAGGCGGTGGCCGCTCTCGACGACATTCGTCGCCTGCGTGAGGCGGTGCAGCAAGTGAGCGACATGGAGATCGAGCTCGGCCGCCTTGGCGGCGCGGTGTCTGGGAGGTCGATCGAGCTCAAGAGCACCATCAAGAAGCGCCTGTCCTCGCCCAACATGCTCGAGGTACTATGAGTATGTCTAGTATCACCTCTGCTCTGTAGTCCTGCTCTTAGATTAAACTATTACCACTACCACTGCTACTACTACTACTACTACTACTACTACTACTACTACTACCACTGTATTGCTACTACTGTATATTGATGCACACATTTACAGGGTGACGGCGTAGTTTGCGGGTTCAGGCCGCGGAGCTTGCAATTCTTATTCGCGCATCCGTGAGAACGCAAGTCGAACGCGGTTTTCGGGAGAAACCCCCGACAATAGGCCCCCCCCCCCTCTTGGGGTCGGCCCTGTCCGCATCCCCCTCTCTCGAATCGGTAGCGGTTTGTGAAATGTTGTACGTCTAGGGCGTTTTGGGATATGGTTTCGTAGGCAATGTGCCCATTAGACCGAACATAATTTTTGACGTTCGGGCCACCCCCCCCCTCCTCTCTGGAGTCGTTAGGGATTTGTGAAATGCTGTACTTGTAGAGCGTTTTGGGATTTGTTTTGGGATATGGTTTGGCAGGCAATGTGCACATTAGACTGGACGCAATTTTTGACGTTCGGGACTATGGATAGCCAGCCTATCATCTACCTGGGTATCAATACACCAACCGATCGACCAACCGATCAACCAACCTACGACCAAGTTCAGTGTCGCCCCTGGTATCATAGCTCGCGAAGTCCTTTGACCCTTATCAGTTCGGGGGGTGGCACTTCCCCCTGTGTACATCCTTTCTTTCGCCGCCCAACTGCCGCCCGGAGACCGTTGGCAAGATCGCAAGCTTTGATACTACTCGCACTTGCTGCATATGTTTGGCGTTCATGTCAGTTGACGGTCTACCAGGTATCGGTGCCTGGTACCTTGTGCTATTCGGTTCTCTCTCTTCGAGACCACAGCAGCAGTGCCGACATGTAGTTAAATACAGCACGAGTCTTGACATAGTACCAATAGAGTGTGTGCTCTCCTTCGCCTGCGGTTCAGCGAATCAAACGTTTTGTGCTTTTACCACAGGTATAATATAACGTCCTCGCCCCTCAAAAAGCTAAATAATGTTGATCACTAAAAATACACAAATGGTTTGCGTGTGATTCAGCGAACATTACTATTGATAGAAAACGACGTTATTTGGTACCAGGGTACCTGGTATTCGGTACTCCATGGTGTGTGCGACTGCGTGACTGCCCGCCAGTAAAACACGAATTGTGCCACTTACGTACGTACTGCTGTAGCAATGCTTCGCCCGCGCCCCTGCGAACACAACACAAGTGAGAACTATTAACAGCCCTATAACCGACTTGTTATTTTGCGGGTACGTGGCGCGTGTGTGTTTCTTCGTGTGCGTGCAGCTGTTGACGCGGCTGGAGATCAACAACCAGCCGGTGTGGGGTCTGACCCAGGAGGAGCGCGAGCTTGTAAGGATTGCGCGCGAGAAGGTCAACAGCTGTTGAATTTTGCCAATGGAGGTGGAGGGGAGGGGGCTGAAAACGGGGAGAGAAAGAGTTTTCGTCGCGATTGAGTCTTCGGAGAACGCGCCGTGCCGTCCTGTGGCGGAACATTGCTGTCACTGAAAGGCGACGGCGGGAGCGGAATGGCACCGCTGGGGTTATAGCTCGACAGTAATGGTTGACGGTTGAGTTGAGGTTTTAGCGTGGGTGAACATGGCGCCAAAGGTTTCATTTTGTGCTCTGGCGTTCGTTCTGCTACATAGACTGAAGCTTTGTATGGATTTGTTCCAGGGAGTATTGAGTGTTTGTTTGCGTTTTATTACAAATAACCTGCGTACTGCTTGCCCTATCTGTAGCGATCGATTGGACAGAGCGAGCGGGGAGGGAGTCGGCGCGGGTGGCATCCTCTAGTGTTCATTGGTGCAAGGCGCCAGCCACCCTGCTGTGCGGTGTTGTCATTCGAGCCGGATAATTGCTCGAAACGCTACACATATACCCTCGCGGGTACAACATTAGGGTGAAGTTGTAGACTGCTGTGGACCAAACGTTTCAGCGTGGAGGGAAGGCTACATGACCACGTTGTATATCAAACAGAACAACAGTAGTAGTACGTAGGTATAGTAGGAGTAGAGTACGTGCAGCAATGCCCATTACATGATGGGCTTACCACAAAGAGATTGGCCGGTCCCTAGCGCTGTGTAGCGCGACCACCACTCCGTAGGGTTAAGGTTCGGAAAAAAGGAACCCAGGACCACTGCAACACATGCCGGTATGTCGAGGTCGTGGCAGTTCGTGCTCGCTGGCCACTCGTCAACTATGCTTAGCGGCGGCCGTTGCTGTTTGTGCTACCGGCAGTTGGTGTAGTCGGCTGGCATTTTTAGTTGCATGGATGGAGGTCACGTTGGCTGGGGTTTTCGCAGACGGTACGGCGAAAGCCGTTTTGACCATTTCAATCATACGGAGAGTAAGGCATTTAACGACATTTTCCGAATCCGGCCGGAGCGGGAATACTAGTTTATGCTCAAAGCTCAATCATCAAGCGATTCGTGAGGTGCCGGATGCCAGCACAGAACGAGACCCATGCCATCGACCCGTCGTGCCGAGCACAAAATTGTTTGTTTTTCTTCCCGATTTTTTTCGTACCATTCGGGTTGAGCTAGAGACTCAAAACACAACATGAATCCGCCATGCGCACATGAATTCGTCCTGTGGCGTCAGTGTAGTTCATTCACACCCTTTACGCCTCTTGCTTCACTCCACGTCAAACGATCATGTATTTTATATGGATGATATAATATGTATGATGTGAAGTTTGAAGTTATCCGATGATATTTTACGAGCGTTAGAAGTAGATGACGATCGTTTCGACCATTGCATGTGCGTATCACAGACTTTACGTATGATACGTACCACGTACTACGAGTATATACATACGCACATAAAACTTCTCTGGCGCTGGTTCTTGTTGGCCGCGCACCGACGAAAACAGGACGCATGCCCCCACCGACACTCGTTCGTTTGTGCTCCTGTCTCTATTCACCAGGTAGGTAGGCAGTTACCAGGTACAGTACGTATTAATAGCTCTCATTTCATGAAGCGCCCCCCGCCGCCGGTCGGCTAGAAGCAAAAGTTACACGTTCAGTGTTGCATACCTGGTAGTATATTGCGTAGAGGGCGTCGGCGGGGGACAGGTGACAGGTCGCACATTTGATCGTCCCTCCGAACTCCGGAACAGTTTTCTCGACGCCAACTTGCCCCGTGCTTCAAATGCTTCTGGCCGCGAAGTTAACGTTAAAGAATACGTAAAGTTTTTTGTTTAACGTAAGTATCACATACATACGTACCAGGTATGTACCAGGTATATGTTTTTAATGTATAATTCATACCAGGTACATATCGTGAACCAACGGATCGTAGAATCTGCTGCTCTTCTCTCTGCGTGTTGTGTTCATCTGTTTCTCTTCTATTATCATACCCCGCACAAGGTATAGCGGGTAGCGGTTCCCGATTGCTCGACCTTGGTCCTTGCCATGCGAATACCGCTTATTCGTTCGGTGTCGCTCCAACATTATGATATGAATAGGTTGGGTGCTGTGGCTGGTGGTCAATCAGGTACAGAATGAATGTTTTTGTCCTCTGGTACCCTCTGTTGTTGTGCTCTTTTCTATCTGGGGTACAAATCATCGTCAACTCGTACACGCGATGAAACCAGAGACTCAACGGTATGGAGCTACGTATTCTACGAGTATAAACATGTATTCCTTCTGATGGGGTACTTCTGTCGGATGAGAGTCACAGCTGCTGTGCCGTTGTGCCTGTGCGGCAGCTTCGAGCTCTTGGCTTCTAGCTGGAATGACTCTTCTTGTTGATCCTCCAAGCTCGCCGTGTAACATATTTGCGGCCGGTTGCATCGTCTGACCCTCGATGGTTCGATGTCGTCGAGGCACGAGCAGTTATTGCAGCGGCTCCTCCACTGCAGTGTGTGAGCCTCGACCGTTGCTGAGCGCAGAGCTATCATATATATACCGCTATATTCACTGCATGCAGTCTGCTGCTGCTACCCACCGGTTGCTGCTGTATGCTGTATCTGTATCTTGGATGCAACACGGGCCCAGACATGTGAAACAAACGGGGGTCATAACCGGACTTGTTCCGGAATAGCCACCGCCTCCATTACATTGTACTCCCTCGTGTTTTGTTTGGAAGTGTGAGCTGCTAAAATCACGGAAGGGCGCGTATCCAGAGAAGCAGCACCGGCACCGGCAAACAGGAGGAAGCGCTGAACCTCGGCTTGCTACGCTTTGCGCTGGGTTGGAAGCGGGATTGAGCGGAGCCTCCAAGGATCTTCTTTGGAGGTAGGCCTTTTTTATTTTAGCTCGTTGGTGTCTCCAGGGCCGCCAGTTAGAAAAAAGGGCGATGGACCGATGCTAAGCGGACGAAGGTAGAGGGCACCCCATATGGCAATGGACTCCGCGGGGTTTGCCACAATATTGCGGTCGTCGCGTGTGCCGAGCGCTACCCCCTGGCGCTGCCGTCCCCGGCATAGCTTGGCCGACGCCGCTGCCAGCCGCGAACACACACCTTTGCCAAATTTCCGGGTTGTGGGTTCCTTCCTTCCTCGCTACACTCTTGCCACGTTTTCGCGGGCGAATGCTTTTCTCTCACCTCCCTCTGCTCTGTTCCCTTGCGGGAAGGGTGGGTGGGGGGGGTGGGGGAGGTGGCGGCCGCTGCTCTATGCTGATCTGATACGGTCACCTGCAGTCAGCAGAGGGGATCGGTCCGGTCCGCGCTGTTGGTGCACCCTTGGGCGGCACTGTATTCAAAACTTTGCTGCCGCCCCGGGCAACGCCTTTTGTTTGTTTTTGGTGATGTGACGACGACGAGCTCAGCAGCCAGAGAGAGAGCACTTGCTTCTCGTCGTACCATTTTTGTTTTTCTTGGGCCGAAGTAGGTTCTTTGGGCCAACCGCTTTTTCTCGACACCCGCGAAAGGAAATGTTGACTGATGAACTTCTGACGCGATGAATGAGATAATCGATTTTTAAAAATGAAGCGGTTCGCTTTCTCTCCGCCCGTCTCCGCCCGTCTTGCTTGCTCACAGAGTGTTTGTCTCTCGCACCTCGCAGCTATTCCCGGTAGTAGAAAGGTTCAAAACGCTGCTTGTTCTCGGTTCGGGAGGCGGCGGCAAGCCCCTCCGTCGCGCCTGTTGCATTTCCAGCCACCGAGATTACTCTCTTGATAGCATGTAGACTTGACCTTATGCTGTTCGACAACATTTTCTGTAAAACGTACCGGTAAGGTCTACTGGTGTGTAAGTGCATATGCTACTCGTACCTGCATGGGTCTATAGCCCGAAAGACGGAAGGAAGTTTGTGGTGCTGTCACCTCGTTGCATTTCCAGCCACCGCGAAAACTCTACAGAGCGTACATGATTTATCAGACCTTCTGTTCGGAGACATGATTAGGCAGACCTTCTGCTCGAAGACTTACTCCTGTAGACCTTCGTACTGTTAATAATAATACCTTGGGCAAGCCAGAACAAGCAGTTGCGGAAAGTTCGTGCTGCATGAATACGATCGCATGGTACCTCGCAGACGATTTGAGTACAATGTCGTTCGTAATAAATTCGTACATAAGGAGGGCTCGATCAGATCTGCTCATAGGGTCATGGGGGTCATGGGGCCGGAAGCGCTAAAGTGCCTTCCCTCTCTCCTACTTTTTTCTTCTCTCGAATTGTGTTTCGTTCAACCGCTTTTTCTCGAATATTGCACGGCGTCCCGCCCGTGTCCCGTTGCATGCCGTCCCATAAGCGGGTATCACAACAGTCTACCAGGGCAGGGAGCAGGCTGTGCGCCCGAAAACCGACCACCCCCGTGCCAGCCAGCAAATAAGAAGTTCTGCCGCTCTACGACTATTAATAGCGACTATTAATATTTAATAGCGGCTACAGTAGCCTCCCTCTTGCCACCACCTTGAGTATTGATGGTGCCATCAATATTAACGCAGCAACAGCAGCAGTACTCGTACGTCGCAGTACTGATGTATATAGCAGCAGCCTATTAATAGGAGTAGCAGCAGCTGTAGCAGTACCACTACTGCTGCTGTAGTACTCGTATCAGCAGGAGCAACAGCAGCACTCGTAGGATAATAGCAGCAACAATATTGATATAATAGCAGTGGCGGCGGCTTTTTCCCGAGAGACTGCACGAGATCCGCTCTCGTTGCACGAAATATGTAGGCCATGCAGGAGGCTTTTGGGTCGATTGCAAACACATCCTGAGACGAGCGCACGAGTTGTCTCCTGCTCTCCCGCTGGTCTCCCATATGGGCATCTTCCTGTTCTCCCTCGTTTTAGACTACGGTATGTGCGCACCTGGTACACTGCTGTGGTAATGGTTTTACGGTATTACACGTATTTTCGAGTGTATGGTATCAACAAAGCATTCAAAATCGCGTGTTGGTCTTGAAATATATGCGCGGGTACATTCGGTCGAATGCGCCCATGATTGGTGGCCTTGACTGCTGCATTCCTAGTCCGACGCTCTATTAACCCCTTTAGAACCGCAGTACCGTTTTGGGGACAAACTACACACTTGAAATTTGAGTGGTTTGCCCCAAAACGGGACTGCGGTTCTAAATGGGTTAGTACTGGTATACCCTACTGTACTGGATACGACGGTCTAAATCGACGGGGAGAATTAGGATAAACCGCAGCTATGATACCGCACATATGCGTACCACATTATTATCACATCACGTTTTGTTTCGGCGTGTTCGTACGTTAGTCTACTCGTATAAGGTCTCGAGTTATCGTCTTATGGGGGACCATGGTAAATAGGACCTACGGTACAGACAAAAACCTTTACATTTTCCTTTTTTTACTAACAAGATTTTGTCCTATTTAATATCCCCCCCCGTAATAGCAGCAATATGATAGCAGCAGCACCATTCTACTGACAGGCTGCCGTGTCGAGTTTGGCCTTTGCACTTCGTTGTTTGTTGAAATCCCTGCCTCGCAAAAGCCTGACACGTGTGTCTCTTGCTTGTCCAACAACAGCTGAACCCCCCCCCCCTACCCTCCATTGCGTTCCTCTGCTGGTCCGTATGCTTTCTTGTCTTCGTCTTTTAACGCCCCCACCACTTGAACGATCGTCGCGACGCACTCGCCTTGCCTAGCCTCGCAGCCTAGCCTAGACTATAGCCTAGCCTAGCCTTTTTCCAAGCTTGGAGTACCGAGAAGGCGGGAGGGGCTGCAGGGGGCAGAGCCGGCTGTTCATAGCTAGATACCTGGTAGACGCCAAGAAATAGATCGATCTTGCCGTTACTGTTGTTGGTGTGGTTGTTGCGAACGGAGAGGAGAAGCGTTCAAATTTGAAAATTCTGAATACCAGGTATCTGGTATTACTCAGTGGGTACGTTGTATCACCGCTGTTTCTGTTATTTTCTATATTTCACGGCGGTAGTTTTTAGAAGAAGGAAGGGCGGGCGGACTGTACAGCAGCAACAGCGGCACTAGTGGCGTCGTTTAGGGTCCCCGCTGCGCGACCCACGCGTACGCTGCTACCACCACCAGCACTTCGTTCGGCGATACAGTACGCGTTGACTTTTCCCGCGCTATCTGGAGCGGCGCGCAGGAGACCGTACGTACGTGCGGGGTTGGCCGGGGCTCTTTAAGGAAAAGGCAACGCACGCAGATTAAAGGGGGCAAGGAAGGAGGCGTGTCCAAGGCAGGGAAGAGGGAGACGCTGGTTTTTGTTTCGTTCCGTTTCGACCTTCGTGGCAGGGAGCGCGAGGGAGAAACGGAGGGAGGCATCACTGCGCGAGGGCATGTCTAGGAGCGGGTAGGTGAGGTGAGCTGAGCACCGGCCATTCAAGAGAGCTTGCGAAGGGGGTTTTCGTGTCCATGCGGCGAGCGGAGATCATGCGGGCGTGTTTTTTGCGGCCTCCGCTCGGACTGTTTTTTGCTTTTTCTTACGTGCCTTCCCCCACTCCCCGCATATTTTGAACACGGTCCTTGCCGACCAATGGTTGTTCTATGAGTAGCGTTTTTGTTGCGTCACGCTTGAGCTTTGTTTGGGGTTTTGTCTTCAGCTTCCTCTTCAGGTATCGTTGTTGTGATTCCCAACGTCACAACGCAAACACGACATCATCGCCACCACCGCCACCCTTCTCCGCTGCTCTTGGCGATGTGCCACACTACGCACCCAGGCCTGCGTCTCGGCGTGGTCTAATTTCATTGAACGAGCTGTCTATTTTTCATTGGGTGCCTCGTTGCTCTGATTTTGCGTCATTATCTTTGTTGGTTTCCTCATCGTTGAGTTGCGTCATCGTGTTGACTGTCTTATGGTGTTGATGTTTCCCCCCCCCCGGGACTCGCGTTTTTTTCGACGGCCGCTCGCTCGCCTCGGTCGGCAGGTACAGGCAGAAGCAGCAGCATCAGCGGTACCAGTAGCATAATCAGCAGCGAAATCACCAAACAGTACGGGTTGCCCTCGGCACGCTCGTACACTTCTCGGGGGGGCGGGGCGGCGACATCATGTCGGCGGCGGCAGCAGCGGCGGCGGCGTCTTCCGTAGCGATAGCGGGGGGGGACCACGGCTCGGCGGCGGCGGGGGCGGCATCAGACGGGTCACAGGAGATAGCAGAAGCCTCGGCGGCGATGGCGGCGGAGGCAAGGGCAGCGGAGGCGGAAGCGGAAGCGCTAGCTACCGAAGCGGTTGCGGGAGCGTCAGCGGCAGACAGCGGCGATGGGAGAGGAGCGGGGACAGGCGTTGCCGCGGCAGCTAGAGCGGGAGCGCAGGCGGGGGTTGGCTCTACCGTGACGGAGGCGGTAGTAGTGGTGGTGGGAACGCAGAACGCGGGAGAGGGAGAGGGCGGGGGGGGCGTTGTCCGAGAGGAGGAAAGCGTGGGGGGTCCGGGGGGGGATGGGGAAGGGGAGGGCGTGGAAGGAGGCAACGGGGCCGGGGTGGGGTGGCGCGTGAAGCTGTACCAGCTGAATGATGAGGGTCAGTGGGATGACCGGGGAACGGGGCATATTTCCTGCCGGTTCATGGAGAGCTTGGGGGGCACGGCGCTGGTGGTTCTCGCGGAAGATGACGGAAGAGAGCTCATGCAGTCCAAGGTATGCCCTTTTTTTTGTGGGTGTGCGGGTGGCGTTCCGACGGGTTAGCTTTGTGCCGGGTATTGAATCAATACCCGGTACCTGGTACCTGGTATATATTATGCGTAGCATCTGCCGTGGACGCAGAGTCAACCAACTGAACGTTTTTGAACCGTCCACCCCATAGGAAAAGCCCTATGCTAGCATGTGTTTTAGCTGTATGATACCGAGACGGCTGTGAGCTGTCGGGGAACCTAGTGTACTGCTGTTACTGCTATTTGTACGACGTGCCGCCGTCGTGAGGTACCGCCACCTGCTGAAGGCAGGGAGGGGGGCGGAGCGAACAGAGGGTTGCCATTCTTGTTTCGAGTCTCGTTTAGACGCTGAGGGAGGCGCATGTGAGTTGTGAGCACGTCGATCGTTTTTGTTTTGTCGACCACGAATACTGTTGTGCATCGGTTTGTGTTTGTCGACGACAAGCGCGGCGTATGGATTTTTTTTTTTCGACCAACAACGTCGCGGATGTTTTTTTTTGTCGATGTCAAACGCGACAAGGGTCTCGCTCCCCTGTAGTTATCGGCGATTCCGTTTCCAGTGATGGGCGTCACTCACGCGCGCACTCTTGGTCGCCTCCTCGCCCGCCACAATATGTCACACGATTTGGTCTCTACCCGCAAAATATCTGAGCGTCCGATGTGCTTGCCGCCCGCTGGGCGGGGGGTTGTGCTCGATGGTCGTCGACCTGTCGGTCGGCAGGAACGTATATATACATACGCGAACCGTTTCTGCTCCGTTCTTGGGTTCGGCGAGCGCAAGGCTCGGGTCTCCGTCCATCATTGCTGCACGTTTTTTGGCGTTAGTTTGTTTGCCTTTGGTTTGCTTGTTTACTGTTTGCGACATCATTGGACACGAACTCGCTTTTTTCATTCTCCGGTTCGGCACGCACAAGGCTCGGGTTTCCGTACATCATCAGTGCCGCATGTGTCTTCTTGGGGCTTTTTTCTTGTGTGTGTGCGACAACGGATTCGTACGAGTGCTGCAATCATCATTTTCCTCTGTTCACTCCGACGCTCGTGGTGTTAGGGTTTCTCTTTGTTCTTGAGTCAGCATGTTTGTTGGCGTGGTTTATTTCTGTTGTTTGCGGTGGCACGCGTAGTGGGAGAACACATCACGAAGAGTTAAAAATCTCCTTGAAAAGCCCTGGTGCCTCGGCGCTCGCGGTAGGGCGGACAGGCGGGGATGTTAATACCGTCCGCCGTTGCCAACACGACGGTAGCCATGGCTTGTAAACTGCTACCAATATTCCTCCTCGTGAGGCTGACACTGCCAGCGCCGGTTGAGCGCTTTTCGTTCACGTTTGCCTCGATTCATTGCCGCGGTCGCCTTAAGTCACCTGCGCGAGGCATGTAGATAACCTACAGGAAAGAGTACGTATGGAAACAAAAAAAACGGTGTGGCCCACGCGTGGTTCCAGCACTACGATAATATATTTTTGAGTACCCCATATAATCTATCCCTGACGCCAACCCTATATATGTGCGAGGGTATGTCTTGAGTTTGATTTCGAGGTTGCAAGGTGTTAGCCCCACTGAAGGTTTCGCGGCCGCTCACTACGCCGTCTCTGGATCATGCCCCTCCACCGCGATAGCCACACCATCAAGCTGTGGGTGACCGCCAACAGTGCCTGCCACGCGGGCTATACTGCTGCTGTAGAGCTTAGTTCTTGCGTACATGTTACGAGGCGTTTCGGGGGCGGGAGGGTGGAGAACAACGGGTCCGCACTGTCAAGAGTCGAGACGCACGTTGCTCTCTGCCGGAACCGACGTGCTCACTTTTTGTGCTCTCGTTTTCCCGCCAGTTACTCGTGCCTCCTTCTTGTCGAGTTGATTTTTGCGTGATCAGTTGTTGAATGTTTTGGGGTGTGGCACTCGCCGGTTCGTGGGGCACGGTGGCGGTATCCGTAGCGGTAACGATATCGGTAACGGTAACGGTCGCGATAGCGATAGCGGTACAGGTAGCGGTAACTGTAGCGGTAACGGTTAGCGGTCGCGGTAACAATAGTGATACAGGTAGCGGTAGCTGTATCGTTACCAGTATCGTTATCGATGACGGTAGCGGTAGCGGCAACGGTAACGGTAGCGGCAACGGTAACGGTAGCGGTAGCGGTAGCGGTAGCGGTAAGCACACACTGACTGTGACGGCATTTGTTTTGTTCAACGCTCGACGAATGTCTGCTGCCAAGACCTCCCCTAGACCCCAACTATATACCAGGTACCTCTGGTACCGGGTGCGTTTTTCGTATACCAGGTGGTTTCTTGTTTAGGCGATAGCACGGACGACACGGTCAAGGATGGCAACGATTCAATTTGTCGTGTAACGGCTGCAGTGGCGATATAGAGTGCAACCTTATTACCCGGCCAGTGGCTGCCCCTGGCTGTTTTTTTTAGTCTCCCCTCCCCTCCCTCTCTACCATGCCCGCTTTTTCATGGTGGCACATTTTCCCCTCCCACGTTATGTTGGATGTGGCTTGTTCATCCGGATTGTTGCCCCCCCGGCTGCTGTTTTTTTGCTTCCTCCCCCCCGCTGATTCATGATGTGTGTCGTGCACCCATCCGTTTTCGGGTACGTAATGTTGCGTAACGGTAGGAATGAAGCCGCACGGTTTGGTGTATATACGGTTACGAGTCGTGCCACAACCAGCGGAAATTGGCGAGGGGTTTTGGTTGTACGTTTCACAGCAAAGCCTATTTTTCGTCGCCTCGCATGTTGATGGTCGGTGTCGTGGCGGATCGCAACCCGCCGACCGCTCCACCATGTTGGCGCTGAATCGAAGAAATGTGCATCATTTTTTCTTGCCGCGATCACCCCTGCCGCAGCTGTCGCCGCGGCCACCGCCACCGAGGCGGCGTACCTTGCTGCTTGGGCGCGCGCGCCGCCGTGCTATGTGGTTCACTCCTACAGGATAAGGGGTTCCGCTTTCTCCTATTGCCGTAATCTCCGGCTTTGCTTTACGTTTGAGAGGTGGGGTGATGGCGGTGATGCAGGGGTACAAGCGTTGCAGGGCGCGCGCGCGCGGACAGGTCGATGACACAACTTGCCTTCCGTAGACCTGAGACTAAACAGGTGGGTGTTTTTTTTTTTGTTGCGCTGTCGTTCGGCCCGTGGGTGTTGTGATGGGATGGATGTAGGGTGGTGGTGGGATCGTGTTTTGGTCGGCATGTGGGCTGGGAGGATGCCTTCGTTTCCCCGCCGCTGCACGCGTAAGGCGCCCTTGCCTTCGTGTGATTCGCTGGCTGGTGACCGCGGCTCTTTGCTGAAATAATCTGGTGATGGTGCTTCTCCAGGGGCATTGGTGTGTTATGCTTCAGCGCGGCGCCATCAGCGGCCATCTGCGCTGGGTTGTTCAGAAACCCGGCCGCCGCCGCCGCGACCGCGGATGCGCTTGTGACTGGCGCTTCTGAGTTTTGGGTTGGTCGGTCGCGCCAAAACGCCTCTCACGGTGTGTAGGGGGTGGGTGTTGACTCGGTGGTAGCGGCGAGGATATATGTCTGCTACGGTGTGAGAGAGGCGGGTGTTGGGGACGACACCTCTTTACCTACCGGGTACGTCAGCATGTAAAACTTTGCACGCCCCCGCCCTACTCCCGCGTAGCAACCTGATCCCACCCCGGCCTGTTCCCACCCGGACCACAGTCCTCCAAACTGACCCCGGGTACATAATTTACCGCCGGCAGGGCCTGCTTGGCGCCCTGATCCCACGCAAACCTGATCCACATAAGTCGAGGGTTTCCACGAAACGTCCTCAGCGAAAGTCAAAAGATACTATGATCATCATATGATAAAGGGGGTGCAGAGTTTTTTTTCTCTTACTGCATCGGGTGCGAGTTTAGCATTCCCCGGTGTAACGTCTGCAGTAGTGGCGCGGAAATGCTTTCGTGGGGTGTTGATATTCGTAGTAAGTGCGAGGGGGTTTATGCCTGCCACAGTGTGGAGGCGGCGGGCGTTTTCTCGTCGGTAACAGTGAGGAAATGCCTGTCACGATGATTAGTTTATCGGGGAGGCGTTTTTGTTGAAATGGAGGGACAAAAACTCGGCCTTGGTTTCGGCATTCGCTTTCGCATCCCGTGTGTCGAGGCGGGGGGTTAGCGTGGTAGGTTTCATTGAGGTGTGCTCTCCGTCCGCCCCACTTTCCCGTTGTCAGAGCACACAACGTGTGCTGAGCTCTACTGCCCCGATGCTGCTGCTGGTTTTGCTGCGGCTGGTGGTGGTGGTGGTGGTGGTGGTTGTGGAGGCGGTGATTTGCTGCGGCTGCTGCTGGCATGCAACCGCCGGGGTTTCCATACGAGCAGGCGTCTTCCTCCAGGGCGTTTTGGTTCGACTCTGCGCCGACCGCAGTGTACATACACAGTGTGCGGCAACCCTAATCGATATCAATTGAGCGCGCACGGCGTGTTAGGGTTGCAAACGAGATGGTGGTTTGCGTGTTTCGTGGGCGAGCGTAGCCAACGAAGCGAAACGAGAAGGCTAAATTGTAGGTTGCTAGCCGCCGCCGCTGCGGGTGCACGGGGAAGACTCGTGAAAGAGAAGGAACATAACAGACCACACAAGCGGAGAACGGTGTGTAGTAGGCGCAGTGAACGTACTGGGTGTCATGGGTATAGTAGGTGGGTGCCGGTGTTTTGTGTTGGTTTGTTCACGTGTGTTTTGGTGCTTAGTGCGCAGGGTGTATACGTCATACGCGTGTTGTGTACTTCGTACATGAGCGACATTTGATGTATGGTATGTGCTTGTGTGTGTCTCTGCGTGTACTATTATTAAAACTGTAGTATATATCACACACAGCTTGCAAAGGTGAGCTTCGATGAAATCCTCGATCTCACAGCTGATGTTTGTATTTATTTCCCGGAAGTGTATTGTGTTTGAGTTATGTGCATTTTGTGAGTGAAACTGGGTGAATCTGTGTATACGAGGAATGTGTGTGGACTATTTTATGCTTGCATGCGAACATTTCGCATACGAAGTATATAAAACCTGTGCGTATGATTGAAAAGCAGAGAAACGCGCTGCCCACCGTTGGCATGCCAAGAGGAAAGCCGCCCTTTTGTATTACACCCTCCAAGCACCAATCACCACTCTCCATTTTTTCCCCGTCTTTTTTTTTTTTGCTGTGTCACCTTCTAACCCAGGTCGTGGATGAGGATGTCTACCAGCGCCAAGGGGAAAACATTATCACCTGGTGCGAGGCTCCTCCTCTAATCGGGGCGGCCAACGGGGCGGGGGCAGGGGCGGGCGGGACTGGAGTAGACCTGGCGCTCAGCTTTCAGGTGCGCTTGAAAACCAAGACTTGAACTTTACTTCGGGTCCCATGTACACAGATGGGGAGGCGTTTTTGTTGTTGGAAACGGGAGGGGGGGTAAAGGCGTGATTTTGTTGCGGTGTCTCTCGTTGCGGGGTGGCGGATGAAGCGTGGGTTTGTGGAGGGGAAGGGGCACGAGACGGTGAGAAAGGGGAGTGTGAAGGTGTTATCTACTGAGCTTTAGGGGTAAATATCGATCGATTACCCAGTCCAGGGTAATCCTTATAACAGGAGCGTCCGGTAGCGGCGCTGCTGCTGTTCTTTTTTGCGATTGCCGAGTCAGCGTTGGTGCTGGGGTTGGTGTTGATGCAGGGCCGGCAAGAATGGAGTAGACCTGGAGCTTACCGTATCACACAGGTAATCAGACTACACACCCCCTGGGAGGCATTTTCGAGCCAATATGCTTCGAAATAGGGGGGGCGGGGCTTAAGGGGGGCACGCGCAACGAAAGTGGTCGCTCAGGAAAGATGTCGTCGAGCTCTTTCCATGGATGCATCGGTCGACAGTTGCAGCCCTCCTCCTTTGTCGAAAAAACCTGCTCTGAAATTCGTCGGAGGGGTATGTTATCTCATCACCCGTGTGAAACGGTAGCTTTCAGGTCCGCGGGAAGGCGTGTTTGGCGGCGGGACGGCAAGCAACGCGTTGCTTTGTGGCGGGGGGCGAGGCGGTGGGCAATGGGGGCAGCGGGTGTTGCTACTGTTGGTGTTGGTGTTGCAGCTATGGGCGCTGGTGTGGACGTTGGTGTTGATGCTGGTGTTAGTGAGAGGCAGATGGTTGGCGTTCGCAAGAGTTTCGGCCAATTTTTTGGCTTGGACTGGGTGTGCGCAGCGTTGTCGCAAGAACTCGGTGGCGTCTGTCAGTGTTCCGTGCGCCTACCCCCCCGCCGCTATGGCTTGCTCTTGTCGTTGCATCTCTGAGTTTTTTTCCGGGCTCTAAAGTGGTGGTGTCGGCGTTTAGGGTCGCGCGCGCTTTCGTTGCCCGTAGTGCACGCGACGACTGTTAGTGGTGTCGATTTCGTCTGCCTCCCCCCCTCTCCACCCCCCCCCCCTCACCTCGCCGGCCAAGCCTACGGATGGCTTTTTTTCTTTGGCACACGATGACCTTCTCCGGTTTGTTGTTTGTACAGTAACGTACTATATTACTCGTCCTGGTATAGCACTTGCTTCCCCCCCCCCCCCCGCCCTTGCTCAGTTTTGTCACCCTTTACCGTGTGGTCCCGCCTTCCACGTACCTGGTATTGGTCGTACGAGTACGTCGACACAGTTTTTGTCGTACATCGCGCCATATTTTGGTAGAATATCACTACAATCTGGTCACGCGTCGCCACAGGTTGATTCACCTATCGCAACATCCTGGTGATCCATCTCTTGCCAGTACATACAGTGTTGTCATACGTCTTTGGCCACATTCTGGCCATATTTCCCCCACTTTCTTGTTATCCTCCGCCACAGTTTCGTCACCCTTCGAAGTTTCTGGTTACGCATCGAGCCACATTTTGGTCTTGCATCGGCACATGCTGGTCATATGTCGACACGTCTTGATGTCCGTCGCCCTGTTCGTGTTTGTTCGGCCTTTTGCAGGAGAATGTTGGGTGCCTGGAGATCTGGGACCAGATCTGCGACGTGCAGGGGCGGTACGGTAACGAGTATGGGCGGGGGGCGAGGGGGGTTGGGGAGGCGGCTGCGCCTCTGCCGGAGCCGAAAATGGACACCTTGGGAGCGGTAAGCCTTCGAGGGGATCAAGCAACTGGAGCGTAGCTCGGGCGTAGCTGGGGCGTAGCTTTTTTAGTCCGCCCTCTGCGTTGATCGTGCGACGGTCGGTGTGATTTTGGTGTTGTTGCTGCTGCCGTCGGGTTTGCTGCTGCTGTTGCTGCGGTTGGTGTTGCCGTTGTTATTATTGGGGTGGGGGTGATCATGTCATGCGTGGCCGTAGTAGTCGCATTGCATGACCATAGGTATCGGGGGTGATCTTTGTAGTGGTTGATATGCTGTTGCTATTGTTGTTGCTGTCGCTGTTGTTGTATTTGGTTGGTGTCGACGCTGATGGGTTTTTTCTTGTTTGTGGTGGAGATGTTGCTGGAGTCGGTGTGAGCACGGGCGACAATTACTGTGTCGGCGAGACCCCTAAAGGTAGTTGTTGCTTTGTGTTGTTGGTGTATTTGTATGGGCGTCATGAGTTTCTGTTGTTGTTCTTACACTAACTTTTCTGCAAGTCCGTGTGGTCACAAAAAGTGCTGGAGCGCTAGGAAAATCCGAAAATCCATGAAAAATGTGTTCTGTGTTGAATAGTTCGGGCCATGCTCGTAGGCGGGCGGGGGACGCCTCATTTTTTTCGGGTTCCTCACAGAATGACATCCCTCCTCGTATAATAACCTCACCCCAACCTTTGTATTTGTTTTGGGGGGAGGGGGGGGAGCGGAAAAGTTTTTCCGCCACCCGATGAGCTATCCCATTGGCCAGGCTAATCACAAATATGGTCTCACGATGAAGGATGGTCGCAAATAGTTTGGGCTGTCCTCTCTTTTTTGAGGAGTCCCGTGGCGTCAGAAAAATGTCCTGCCCCTAAGTAACTCCTTTACCCCGTACTGCTGTACATACATAGCATGGCCCTTTGCGGCGATGGGTTTCCCACTGCGGGCGTCGGCGTCGTCATTGGCCGCGTGGCCGGCGACTTGAGGCCTTTTCCGTGTGGGGACCGTGCCAACCCTAAAACTGTTGGTGGGAGAGTGCCCTTAGAATACTCGGTGCTCTTGAGCCGTGGAGCGCCGGCCTGCTTCCTGTACTCCTCATTATCTTGTTTGGTACCACTCCGTCTGGAAATGTAAGGGCCGTTTGGGGTGTAGGGGTGGATGAAATAAACGGTCGTTACATTTTTCGGATAGAGTGGTACATCCAGTAGGCTATAAATGACTACCAGTACGTTTATAGGATGTTTCGAAGGCTCATTTTTTTGGTCTGCGCGGCGTTGCGTTTGCCATGTTTTTTTTGTTTTTCTTTCCCCCCCCAGATCCTGGAACTCCTGAAGGCAGGGAGCCCGCAGGCGAAGGAAACTTACGCCGGCTCACTCTCGGAAAAGGTAAGTTCACATGCCATCGTACTACGTATCATATAGCTGTATAGGCCCAAGAATAAGGACCTTACAGAAAACGTAAACCTTACGCTTTGTGACGCTAAGGAATTTTCATTACGTACTCGTGCAAATCGGCGCGAAATACGTATACGTACATTAAATCCGACCAGGTACATGGTACCCGGTACCAGGTACCTGGTACCAGGTATATATTACGGGTGGGCATTTGTTGTAATCAGAAACCACGATGGACCCAAAAAACCATGTATCCCCCCGTGTTTAGAGACCATATTCGGTCCTAATTATTATGTGCCCACTCGATAATAATTTTTATGTTGGGGTGTTCTCTAGAATGACGGGTCACATTTTTTTCAAGTGTGTTGCTCAGGTTATATAGGGTTTCCCTGCTGGTGGGGTCCATTTCCGTACAGAATAACAGCATTAATATCAGCAGTTTTTTTTTTTGTCTGTTCTCGTCCGCCGTTTTGGTCACGCTTGGGCAGCGACTACCTGGTATGCCGCAGCCTTTGGGGTTGCAAAGCTACGTATAACCCTTTTACGTTGTACCACTGCTAAGATTTTCCTAGTCTAATTCCAAGTGTTTTTTGTCTCCGAAACGGGAGCGCGGTGGTATCAGGGTTAACGTTTGTAACCCTGTGAGGAGTAGGAGAATCCGGGCCCCTGCTCGTCCGTGCCGCCTTGAAAATTACCTGCGTCAAGGGAAGCGGCCGGTGATAAGGTCATTGCCGCAGGCGAAGCAGTTGAGTGGCGGACGTTCAGGTGCCAGCGATGTGGTGGGAGGTAAAACTGCCTCGCGGCTTTTGAGAGGTGAAGCTACGGGGTGGCTTCGCCTTTCGCCTTTACCACATCGCTGGTACCTGACCGTACCCCCCGCAACTGCCTCGTCTGTGGCATCGCCCCTCCCTCTGTCTGCCCTTACGTATTTTGTTTGGCGCCAAGGACGAGCGGGGGTGTCTTCTCGGCTGCGATTTTTATCCGGCACTAATCCCAAGTACGAAGTTGTTCACGAAAACGTCGGTACGGCAATTCTGTGGGGAACGCCTATTACACTTGGAACTAGAGTTGGATACAATTTGCAGTAGGAACAGGGTTATAAACAGTAAACAAACCTACGGGATTTTTTTAATCGGAGGCCGATTTTTTCCGATTCGACCGTGAAGAGGTTAGGGATGTGAGGTGAGTCGCAGCCGATGCATCCGATTCAATCGTGTACCAGGTGTATGTTATGATTCATTTGACGTAGGAATCGCAAAAATTGTTATAAAACCCTGTTTCACACGTCGGACAGATCTTTTACAGATATATCATCTACAGATCAGCTGGACCATCTAGATCTTAACCTGCCGTTGTGATGTGTTGTGCAGAATCTACTGAAGTACAGATCCAACCCAGCAAGCATGCCCTACAGTAGATCAGGCAGATTATGCGCCCCCCACCCGGCAACATGAGCTGTAGTATATCGATAGATCATACAGATCTGGAAAATATGTGGTCTGAAAGATGTAGATCATCAAGAATTGGGAATCATCTACTTTAGTTTATGGTCTGTCCGACTCATCATCCCTTTTTTACAATTTCGCCCACTTTAGGCTGAACTACTAGGAGTCCGAGTTGACTACTTTGCCGTGGTGAATTGGGTAGGCCAATGTCATCTCACGTATCACATGTGCTTCTTTCTCTTCCTGGTGTGTTTTCCGGCCTCTGTCTGTCTCTTTTGCCTGTCCGTCGCCCCTTCTTTTGTTCCTTCTTTTTCCTCGTGGGTCTCGCTCTGGTGTTCACTTGGGGTTTGTTCTCGGGTCTGGCGGCGTTTTTTTGTCGTGACGGACGGCCGCTGCTCTATATACGATCTTCGCCATGGTTATCGCGGTGGTGATGGTGGTTGCGGTTGTTGTGGTGGTGGTGGTTATGGTGGCGATGGTGGTGATGATGGTGATACTGGGGGTTGTTCCTCTCCTATCGGTGTCGGCTGCGAATGGCGGCGGCGGTGGCGGCGGTGACGATTGTGGCGGCGGTGGCGCTTCAAAACTTGGGATTGCGTGGGGTAGGGCGGAGAATACCTGACGAAGCTGCTGAAGGTGTTCAGCGACTGCGAGGACTTGGACGACGAGGAGTCGCTCCGATTGCTCTGCCACATATTCAAGGCGATCGTGGGGCTCAACGACGCTACCTTGTTGGAGGTGAGCGAGAGGGAGGGTTTCGACTTTCATGTGCGTTTTTGTGTAAGAGAGCGGGTTGCATGTTTTTTTTTCGCGCGGGGGGGGGCTGTTTGGACGAGGAGGAGTCGCTCCGGTTGCCCTGCCACATAATCAAGGCGATCGTGGGGCTCAACGAGGCCACCTTGTTGAAGGTAAGCGGGAGGGTTCCAACGTTCGTGTACATTTTTGTGTAAGGGGGCGGCAGGCGTTTCTATTTTGGGGGCGGAGGGTGTTCAGAGGGAGAGGGGGGAGATAGTGTTTACGACCTGACCCGGCTTGAACTCAATGGTTGACACTCCACACTAACTCCTTACCACATCTTCATCCCGGGAGGTCTCCCAGTCGGTCAGGGTTTGGGGTTAGAGTTGCTGTAGGGTTGAAAGCCTATTTTATTACCCGTTTTGTCTAAGCTGCGCCAAGGTCTATACGATCCTCAGAAGGGGGGGGGGGGTATCGGCGGCCGCACGGATGTAGCCGTCGTGTGCGAACAGGAGCTGGACCTGACTGCAGAGACCACGGAGAGGAAGGGAGAACGATAGGGACGGAGATAGACGGTGTATGTGTGGAGAGGAGAAAGAGAAGAGAGGAAGGCAGCGCGTGTTTGTGGGTGCCAGAGGGAGGGGGGTTGTGTTTGTTTCGGTACATTCCGTTCCGTTCTGTTTCGTTTTTTTTCAACTACCGTACGCTTCTTGGGTACAAAAATACGCCCAGCTGCAAGTTTTTCCGATGAGGTCGATGCTCAACTTCTTGCAGGTAGAGTACGTATTCAGGTTGTTTTTGTAGACCGTACGCGGGTACTCAACCTGTTTGCGGTGGGGGCACATGATAGTATTCAGAACCCACGAAGGACCAACGAAAATATGCTCCAGGTATCAACCTATGTTAAGACACTTATTTGGTTCTGATTACTATGTTCCCCCGTAAAAACCATCAATATGACCAAAGCGATCAGGTTTTGTACCCCGGGAACCCCAAGGGTACATACACCCTTATGCTATTTTATTTTATTTTCATTTCTCGATTTGGGTACGTACGTACGTAGCGACACGCCGTGACGCTTCTCTTCCTTCGGTCCATCATGATCCATGTTTGTGTGCATGATTTATCGTTAGGTGCTGTTGGCGGATAGTCTGTTCGTGGACATGGCGGGCGTGTTCGAGTACGACCTGGAGCTGAAGGAGAAAGGGGAGCACAGAAAATTCTTGACAGAGACCGCGTCGTTCAAGCAGGCGAGAGCGGGAGAGACTGTATCTGTCTGTGTGTCGCGTGGCGGTGGCGCGCTCGCTCGCGGCACGGAGCACGCCATAGAGAAAACGCGTGCGAATACAACGACTCCCGATTTTCATCCCCCCCCCCCCCTTGTAACCCTGTAATTCTCAGCCTGGCTTTGTGCTTGCTTTTGTTAGTATGTAGGTTATCGTACAGGTGTACTGTACCGTGGCTCGACATATTTCGCGTTTTCGAACAGGTCATCGGTTTCCGCTTCATGGTCTACTACTGTAGATCCTTCAGGGCAGATGTATACCTGATCTGTATGATATGGATGATCAGTATGATCTAGCTCATGTTGCCGGGTGGGAGCTGTATATATAGCGTGCATGACATATGATACCGAGTAGCATATGTTTCCTCGCGGGTTGGGTCTGTACTATTAATACGCAGATTCTGCACAGCATTTCATACGGCAGGTTTAAGACCTATGCCAATGGAAACGCGAAGTCCAAAAGCTTTTGTTTCAAGCATATTGCTGTCAAAGAACAGCCGAAAATTTCCTCGTACCGCCGCTGTGGGAAAAAAGAAAAAATAAGGTTGATTTTTTTTTCTTTTTCCCCCAAACGGCTGCAGGCGGGGCAATGTTTTTCTGGTTGCAAATTGTCACCACGCTGATAGAAACCAGCTCGTGCGACGATCGACGCTCGATCTCAACATAGACTCAACCCACGCCCAACCCGCTCTGTGTCCGACAAGGCCAACGAATATAGATGACGGCCTCGAAGATATCAGGTGGATCCATGGTCTAGGGGGCGAGAGCTTGCCAGCGGCGTCCTACGGTATCCTCCCAAACCTGAAAAAAAAGCCTATTTTTTGCCATTTGAGACGGATGGAAATGTTTTGTCTTCTGTTTTGTGCACACCAGCGGTCAATTGTTTTTTTATCATACGCCTGGTCAGCTCCCGCCACATGACACCGGCCATGGTGTGAAGACGGTGACCCTAGGGTCGGTCGGAGCCCCTAACGAGCGCACTCTGTTCAGAATTCATGACTCAGTCGTTGGTTTTGTCGATCGATGTCTGTCAAGGACTCGGAATCTCGCCGCTTCGAACCAAAGATCGACCTGAGTTTTTCTCAAACCGATGTTGGCCCAACATCGGCCCCAGATTTGCTTTTTTCGGGCTTTTCCAAAGTTAGGAACTTTTTTTTCTTTCTAAACGTGCCCATAGGACCGTGTTCTAAATTTTTCTGGAGGATGTCTTCGAAATTCAAACTTTTGTTGATACGTCGCTTTCCCATTGGCGTAGGTCTAAGACCTAGGTGATCTATTGCGGGGGACCATAGTACATGGGACCTACGGTACACAAAAAAAACTATACCAAGGTATATATTTATCTATTTTTACTAACAACGTTTGGTCCTGCTCACTATGGTCCCCCGTAGTAGAGTAGAACATGATCTGTCCGACATGAGTAGATTATTCAAACTACTTGAAAAATCAGCGGTTTTTCCCCTAAACGGGACTGCCTCACTACAAGGGTGAAGTCGGCCAAAAAAAACGAAATGTAGCAATCATGCTATAATGCACTCGCAAGGGGAATTTTGCGAAGAGCTTGAAAGGGTAAGGCCGCCCAGAATTCGAACCGAGAGCGAAATTTTACCATATTTTACCTCAAAAGCGAAAGCGTATGCGAATAAGTCAATATTACTGTAAAGACTGCCATAGAGAAATCGTGCTAAAAATCTCACAGAAAGAAAAAATGTGCGAAAAAAAACGAACGAAAGGTTGCCAGTAGAGATGCTGTCAAAATTCTGTTTTCGCCAAGAATGTCTGAAGAAGGAAGAGCATGCGAACAAATCACCAGGGGATTATGTGCTGTATGAATCCTCGTTTTTGCCTCTGCCGCCACCTGCCTGCCGGCATTGCCGCGCTCAATGTCGACCACCTCTGCACATGTGACTCTCTGTGGATGTGAATACGTGCTCCCTTTTGGATTCTGCTGGGGGGGGTTTACCACGTTAATTCGGCAACATGGTTGAGGGTCACTGTGTAGGACACGAATAGAACTACTGCTGTACAGAGTAGTATTAATAGAGACCCCTCTTTGATGCCGGTATGCTCTATCAGCTATCAGGCCAATGCTGCTGTACACCGGCAGTATACGTAGCGGGCACCGGCATTATATTCCGCACGATTTTCACACTGGTTGATCTTATCTGTGCCAAGCGATTTAACCGGCATTTTTAGGGGGACCCCAACATGTAAAACCCCAACGCTAACCCCACCCAATCAACCATTGGATCGCACCACACGGTGTGCGGTCAACCATAGTGTCGATCGAATATGTGCCGAACTCCCCTGATTCTGCTGACTGTAACCGGCGCCGAAATTTAACTTGTTTCACATACAGCACATATAGCGCTGACGTACAGATGTACATAATACCCCAGTCGTTCGATTTAACAAAACCCGTAGAGCTCGTACCGGTGTTGTATACAGCAGTTTAGCATTTGTTGTGGCGCAAGAGAGTCGGTTTATTGTCGCTGTTCATCTTGTTGTCCTACAGTACATTTTCAACTTTCCCCTCCCCCCTTTTATTTTGTATCAACTTCCAGGTCTTGCCGATCGCGGATGAAGAAGTGGTGCAAAAAATCCACCAGAACTTCCGGATAACGTTCCTCAAGGACGCCCTGCTTAGGCCCATGATGGACGACGCCGTCGTGGGCACGTTGAACTCCTTGACCTATTTCAATAACACGGAGATTGTTCAGAGGTGAGAAAGGACACCGACGCGGACTTTTTTGTTTGTCGTTTTTTAATATATTTTCTCTTGTGTTTCTTGTATTAGTTTCGTTGACACAAGCGCATCGGCGTGAACCGACAAGGGATGCCGACCTGTTATGTTGTACATTTTACATACATACGTGTCATACGCGTTAGCCTTTCTTGTGATATGTTTTGCCTTGTCTTGTTATCCTGTCTGCTTGTCATATTTGTGTCTTTTGTTATGGTTATTTGTTCGTCCTCCGCCAGGGAATCTCGCGCCTGACGACCGGCATCGAGCGTGTCGGCCCCCCTGCTTTTCCATATCTGTGCGTGTACATAAGTGCGGGTTTTCGTCTTGGAAACCCGAGAGTCATTGTTTTTTTTTTGTCTTGTTTCGTCCGCCTGACCGCTTCATTCACGCCCCCGCGCCCCCCCGTTATGAGCCTCGTGTCGTGTATCCTCACCTCGTCTCGTCCTGTCTTGCCTCGTCCCATCAGTGTTTTTTTTATCTCATTTCTTCTTCCCCTATCTTCTCCTATGTTCCTTTTTCCTTTGGGCACTCGCCACAGCTTGCAGCACTCTGACTACGTCCGCGACGTGTTCATGCTACTCCACGATCCGGAGACGGGGCGGGGGGGGGCAAAGCGGCGGGACGTCCTCATGTTTTTGCGCGAGCTATTTAACATGGCCAAGACTCTGCAGGTAAGAATAATGATGATAATATGCTGCCAAATGCTAATTGGGAACCTATGTGGCAGTGACGCTAAATTGCTGATGACCTGATCGTGATTAGGTGGTGATTGATGATGGGTGGCGATTGATGACGAATGTTGATTGATTACGATCGGTGGCGACTGATGATTGGTGCTTGATGGTTGATTTCGATCGATGATGATTGAACATGTTTGGTCGTGATTGATGATTGGTGGTGGTCGATCAGGACTGATGTTGATTGGTGGTGGTTAATCTTGCTTGGATCATGCTGTATATATGTTGGAAGGGTGGATGTATGACGTGCATTTATGAGAAAATGCTCCTTCCGTCCCTCGCTGTTTGCCTGTCGTTTTTCATTTCTCAGGTTGCGCCAAGAGACGCATTTTACCGACACTTGTGGGACGAGGTACCCTTCTTCGAGGTGAGACGAGGAAAAGGGGAGGAACAAGAAAAAAAAACTGAAAACAGGAGAGAGAGAAAAAGGAGAGAAAATGAGGACCAAAAATAAAACCAAAACTACCGCTGTAGCGTGACGTGTATGGTAGACGAGCGAGGTACCAGGCACGAAGTGTACCCAATTTTTCTTCGTGCGCCTGGTACCTGGTACAGCACAACAATAAAAATAATAATAGTGCGTACGTCGGACTGATCGTGTTCTAGAGCGTCCAGTTCCTCGCCTGCTGTTGTGAGCTACTAGGGTATATATACTACACCGTTGGCGTGATGAGGAACCGGTTTGTTTCGTTTCGGAAGAGCGTGTGCCTGCATGATTTCGCGTCCGCGGTTTCGTGTATTTTGTCCTGTGGTCTATGCGTGTGTTTTGTGTCTCCGGCGGTGGTGTTGATGGTGATGGAGATGCCGCTGTGCTGATGCTGGTGCTGATGCTTGCGCTAGGTGCTGACGCTAGTTAGTGACGCTGATGGCGGTGCTGAGACGACAGTGAGGGATGATCATGAGGCTTTTACTGGCGTTGACGATGATACGCTGATGCTTGTCTCGATGCGTATTGATGCCTGGCGGACGCTGGCGTTCATGCTGGTGCTATGTTGACGTTGATTCTGATGCTCCTGCTGATTGATGCCTTTGCTGGTATCGACTCTGACAGTGGTGGATGGTGACGGTGATGGTGTGGGTGTGTGTTGTGCCTAGATGATGCCTTCCTGACGACGGAAGGTGATGTTTACGCTGGTAGCGAGGGCGATAGTGGGGGGTTTCAGTGACGCTGTCTGCTTGCGTGATCCCCGACGGCAGGTATTCATCCCAGTGCTGAGGGATCCACGAGCCACGGTCGCCGAGCGGACGGCCTGCATGGAGGTGCTGCTGGCGTCTCTGTCCCACGACCCCGCCCTCTTCCGGACCCATGTCCTGAAGCAGTGAGTACCCATCAGTACGTAGCAACCCTTTTTTTTTGTCTGTGGGAGTTGAACGGGGAAAAAAAGAATGATCACGTCGGGAAGATCATCGATACCTAATGCATGAGCTACCGCTGTTGTAGATATTTTAAACCCTGTCAGGACTGCAGTCCCGCTCTGGGGATTAACCACTTGAGCTTGAAGTGGATTGTCCCCAAAACGGGACTGCGGTCCTAAAAGGGTTCAGGGCAGATATTCTCCTGATCTGTATGATCTGTATGATCTGCAGCTCATGTTGGCGGGTGGGAGCCGTATAACCTGCATGATCGACTGTAGGAGTGTTTCCTGGGTGGGATCTGTGATGTGCAGATTTTTCTGGGTTGGATCTGTACGGGTACAGATCCTCCACAATACCTCACATTGGCCGGTTAGCATCTACGGTAGATGATCTACAGTGGGTCGTGATTTGTGAGAGCTGTGGAAAAAAATGTCGAAAAACAGTGATGGGTACAGCGTCGGTCGCGCCAAACAGCCGGCCAAGCTGCAGGGGAGGTAGTAGGAGGCTATGCCTGAGTTGCAATGAGAGGACCGAGGAGCTTTTGTTTTGCTTCACGCGCGCCGCATGGCTGTATACCTGCTTATACGGCGCTTCCCAATCGGTTGAGATTACAGCACTCATCGTTTTTTTTTGTCGCTACGTACTACAGTAACATGTACGAGGTATATGGTTTATCGTAGAATAGACTTTGGTTGTCTCGATATTTTTCTCTTCATGGACGCTGTATCGTGCATTCTTGTTTTCCCACGGTGTGGACAGATGGAAGAGCTTTCCCCCCCCCCCCGTCCCCCCCCTCGCGCGCTTCACGCCCCCTGCCCCTCTGCTCTAATGTTCTTTTTCTGTGTTTGTTTTTTTGTTTGTGTTTGTCCCCTGGTGCATGTACATGTGAGAATGCACGCCGGCAGAGGGCCAGGCTTTCCTTGTGATATTTTCTTCTTCCCCCGACCCCGACCCCTACCCGAGGTAGAGTCGTGTCGTGTCGTGTGATGCAACGTTTGCCATGAAACGGCAAAAGCTCAAACAAACAAGGAGGCTTTTTTGTTTGTTTCAATGTGTCGATCCCCTACACCCCCCCCCCCCCCACCGAGTGGTGTTTTATTTTCTTTGAATACAGCAACCCCCCCTCTTTTCCCCCTCCCTCACCCCTCACCTCCCCGCGACCTGCCTCTCTCTCTCCCTTCCTCGCTTCCCCTCCTCCATCCCCCCCTCTTTGCTCTTTGGCCCCATCCGTCCGTCCAAATCCTTGATCCAGCGGTGGGCATCCCCCGGTCCCCCCTAATGTGAGCAACCAGGCGAAGGGTTCGGCGGGCGCGAAAGCAAGAGGGGCGATCGCGGGGGGGGGCGGGCTAGGGGGCGCGGGGGGGGGAGCGGGGGGTGCCCCCTCGGTTAGCGAGTGTCGCGCCTTGCTGTTCTGGGTAATACGAAGGCTGACCACTGACCAGGACACGGGTGTTCTGCTCCAGGCTGCGGAGGTGAGAGGGGATGGGGGTTGGAAGGAGCGCGGGGGGGAGGGGGAGGGGGGGGTGGGAAGCTGATGGCAGGAAGGAGCTTGGGACGTTGGGAGGAAGGGGGGGGGGGGGGGGGGTATGGTCTTGTTTTTTGTGGTGGGGGGGGGGGAGTTCCGGTGAGTGAGGGAGAGAGAGGCAGGGATGTTATGTTGGTGATGGTGATGGTGTTGGTTTTCGGGCGGGGGGGAGGCTGGGCGTACTCATTTGTTGGTCATTTGGCGATTGATCACGCATCCCTTCGAGACGGTGGGGGAACTCGCTGATCGAGGGAGGGAGTATATGTTAGTGTCGGTGATGGCGTTCGTTTTTGTAGGGCGGGGGGGTTTGCTGATGGAGGGAGGGAAGGACGGAGGAGGCTGTTTATGTCAGTTTCTGTGATGGTGTTGGTTTTGCGTGTTATTGGCATCGTGATATTCGTTGACTTTTATTCAATTTGCGTAACTATTTTGCACCGGGATCGATTGGTTGTAGCCGGGAGGGGCGAGGGGAGTCGGGGAGGGGGTTTGGGTGATGTAAAGGAAATGAAAGGCAGGGTGGGTGGGGTTGGGGTGCGTGCTTTTATTTTATTTTCGTAAGACAACGGGCAGGCAGGGTCGCCATTGGTGGCATGCTGCTGTTTCTGTAGCAAATGTCTTATGTACATGACGAGGAACCCGTTCGAGGCATCGTTGACACGAGGAATTGAGGTGGCCCGCGAATGAGATGGGAACGAAAAGGAGGAGAGGGGTAGAACGTGCTTTGCTTGGCCCAGCTTCCACACAATGGTTGAGCTGCACTTGACCGTAGAGCCCAACCTTAACCCTAACTGCCTGGGAAAACTCTTGGCATTCAGATGTGATTGTTACGACTTGTTGAAATTCAACAATTTTGTCCACTGGACCAAGGGAAATAGTGTGGACAATCAAACCAAATTGTTTATTCACCACAAAGTAAATCCTTACTACTGTGGGTGTTGGTTGACGCTGGACGTCGGTCGATGGCGTCATGCCCACCCTGAGCCGTTGCTGCCGCCGTCTTTTTCCGTCGACGTCGTTGTCGCACGCTCCCCTTCCACAGGAAAAAAGGGCATAAGATAAGCGAAGAGTCTCGTAGGTAATATATGGGGGAAAAAACGCGAGGAGCGACCAAAATGTCGGTGTCTCCACTACTACTGTAGGAGCAAGAACGGTGCTCCGTCTCAAAATGGATTCGTGGTCAAATTTGTGAAAGGACTTGAAGGCAAGCAGCGAATGAGTACCCCACCCCCTTCCCCCCGCCGCTCACTGCAGATCTGTCGGATGGCTTTGGATACGGAGACGATGGAGGGGCAGCCCGACCGGGACACCTTTCTTGGCATATTTTATGACCACTACGTGCACTGGCTTGTCGAACCCTTCTGGCTCGGAGACCTTTCGGCAGAAGGTACGCGTGTACAACGGTACCCGCAGCCGTAACGGCAGCGGTAGGCGTAGCGGTATCGAGAGAGTCGCTAAGCCAGGTTTGGAGAAAAAGTCACGACACGGAGGAGTTTGTACGACGTGATGGTGACGTATCAAGGGGGTAGGCTTAGGCTTGGAAGGTACCGGTAGCTGCCATATATCGGTTACGCATACCGATATCGGTACGTAGCTGTTAATAGCTCTCTCGCTGTTTGGTTTGGTTTTTTGGTGTCTTCCCTCGTGCTTTTTTTGTACATTTTTGTTTGTTCATGGTCTGTGGAAGAGGCGTTTTTCGTGTCAACGGCGACAGGGGGCGGAACGTGCTGTATGTACTGCTGACGCTTGATTATGATACGTATATGTATAGACGCAGTGTGTTGGCCTTTACACGGCACGTTAGTAGTTGTACTATACCATCGCTCTGAGAGGAAATGTGAGGAAAGTTTAAAAATTGGTACCTGGTATACCAGGTATAGACTAAGCGGTCCTTGCATTTCCGTCCAGCGTGATACTCTGTACCGAGATGCAAAGACCATTTGTACGTTAATATTGTATCCGAACTTTCCTTGCAGTGGACGACAAGAGTGGTGTATAGTTCGTAGTGCCCCTGTCTATACAGCTGTAGTGTTGGCATTTGTGTTTACGGCTTGGTCCGGTTTTGATGAAAATGTTGATGGTCCACACTGTTCTGCCTCCTCATTGAGTTTTATTCCGAGAAAATTATCAAGCGGTCGGGGTTAGGGTCTAAGCCTCCACATGTTTCAACCATTGCTTCAAAGCTGGTCCATGGTCTATGCAGCTCTCAACGAACGACTCTGATAAAAGAGATGAAACAAAGAGAGGGGCATCTCGCAGAATCACGCCCTTTCCTCACCATGAAACCTCCCACCAACCACCATCCACTACAGGGGAAGCCGCCCCAGCGGGAAGCAACGGAGAGGCGTTATTACGTGGGCCGGGGACGGGGGACGGGTCGGGGGTGGCGGGGGCGGGAGGGGGGGTGGAGGCGAGATCGGACATGGTCCAGGTGTCGCGAGGGCACATCTGCGACCTGCTCTCGTTTTGCGTGAGGAGCCACACCTTCCGCATGAAGTACTTCGTGCTGCGGAATAACGTGGTGGGTATTCGGAGGGGGGTGGGGTAGGGGGTGGATGTGGTAAAGAGCAAGGCACGGGTGGGTGGGTTGGTGCGGGAGGGGGGGGGGGGGGGGAGGGTGATTGGGTGGGAGGGGGGGTGGCTGGGGGTGAGGGTGGAGGGAAATGGCGATAGGTTCTACAATAGGTGCAAACGTTTGTGCTTGGTTGGGGCGGTTACCGGCCGGAGCGGTTGTGCTTGGTTGGGGAGTTTAGTCCGCATTCTGTGCCGTATGTGTTCTATGTGCTGTTTTGTTGTATGCACTGCGCTTGGTATGTGTGCGAGGAAGACAGGTTCGGACACAGCTGTTTTTCCTCCGCCGCCACTATCACTAGCGGTACCTGTCGCGTAATCTGGCCCGCTTTTTCTCGGTTCCCATATATGACTATGGTCTACCTCTGTATCGCCGTCTCTACTACTGTTTCGACTGTCTCTTTTGTGCCTTATCCTTCTTACCCTCTTTTTCAAGCCTCTGCCTATTCCTTTTTCATCACCATCATTTCGTGCTGTCTTCTTGTTGGCGTGTTGTATTCTTATCTCTAAACCTGGCTTTGACTCTCTCCCTCTATCACAGTATATCGATATTATACGTGTCGTCTTTGCTTCATCTTTGTTTTTGCAAACCTGTCTCTTGACACTCTCGTCTTGTTGTGTTCCCTTTTTTGTTTGCCCCCGTTTCTCTTGTTCTCTTTTTTCATCTCGGCCGGCAAACTTTTTCACCTCCGCTCCGCCGCGACGATCTGAACGAACGAACCGGCTCGAATATTATCTATCGGCTTCCTCCGGTACATCTATCTTCTTTCGGTCAATGCCCGATGGGTGACCAACGATGGAAATGTGATGGGCGATGGGTGATGCTACCACTGACCATGGATGGTGCAATGATGGAACTATGGGTGATGATGGACGATGGAATGATGCGCAATGGATGATGGGCTTCGTTCGGGCTATGGATGATAAAACTATGGATGATGTATTCTCGGTTATGGCGATGTCGTCGTCGAACTTTCTCTCGCGTCGGCGGCGATGGGTGGCGGGCGGGTGGGGCTGGGTGGGTGCGCGCAGGTGTCGCGGGTGCTGAGACTGCTGTCTTGTAAGGATCGGTACCTCCAACTCGCGGCCATCCGCTTCCTCCGCAGCTGCGTCGGCATCAAGGACGAGTTTTATAACAGGTGCGATAAGAGCTAGGTGTTTATTTATTTTTTTCGCTGGGTGTTTTTTGAGTGCTGTCGCTTCTTTTTTTTTTTCGCTGGGTGTTTTTTCTTCTTCTTGTAGAGTTTCAAAATGTCAACCTTGAGCCCGAACAAGAATATTTTGCACCACGTATCCTTTGCTGACGCTAACTTGTGAGTGCTCCGTCCGTACCTGGTATCTGGGTATATACTCGAAGCATTCCGCTGCGGCAATAGTGCGATGTGTATACTGATATTTGTATCGATATCGATGTACGATAATTGATGTTGATATTAATAACTATTAAGAAACTATTAATAACACCAGGTACTTACAAATAATATTAATAGAAATTATTGATACTGTTCGTAACAGAAGCAACGCCGGCACGTTTTAACCTCTTTTTTTTGTGGCGGTTTAGTTTTGTATCCGGAAAAATATGCGTTCGTATTTTCACTCACAATTTTGGCCTGGTTTTGTTTCTCGACCTTGCCCGTTTCTGTTCGTCACTCTTTTTTTTTTTTTCTTCTTTTTGTCGTTGTTGTGATTGTGGTGACAGGTATCTGGTGAAAAACAACCTCTTGGCGCCTGTATTTGCTCTGTTCCGCGAGAACCGCGGTCGTGACAACCTGATCAACTCTGCCGTCATCGAGCTCGTAGAGGTGAGAGAGGGTTTCATCATTTTTCCATACTCGGAACAGATCAGATCAGATCAGATCAGATCCTCTTTTGGTGACCTACAGTAGTTCTGTCGGGGCCGATGGAACGCTTGATTTGTATTTTTGTCTGCGAGGTACCCCTGATGTATGCACTATCTGTGCGGTCTGGGGGAATCGCGCTTGTGAGGGTGAGAGAGATGTTCAAAGTGTGTGTTTCCCCCCCAAGTGTTTTGGAGCTGGTCGTAGCAGTAATGCATCGGCACGCTAGTTCAAAGCATATGCTCGTATAGATGTACAATATATACCCGGTAAAAAGTATTGAGGACATATTAGCCTTTTAGAGCTGCCCATACCATACCTCGTAGGTACCAAAGATGGGGAGTGACGGGGCGCGGGTCACTGCGGGCACTACCTGACGGGGGTCACGCCACCCGTTTTGTCGATTCGGTGACCCCACCCACCCTCTGACCCCTCCCGAGTAAAGCTTCCGTATCATATTTCTGGAAACGGCATGAATTGGTAACTACCTGGTACTCTTTTTTAGTCGTAGGTACGGTGGTACCGTACGTGAAAACGTACAACAGATAAGGTGTAAAAACATGCATGTGTACGTAGTCGTTTCACGCGAACCGGAACAAAAGCGGTACTACGCCATTGTCCATTGCTAGATATGCCTCCTTCAACTGAAAGAAAAACTTCCTTCTTTTTCTGAGTGTGACACATACATCATCTATGACACGGATCATCGTCTTCTCCCTCCACTCACAACCCCTATCACCTATACCACCCTCCCCCCCCACCCCCCTTCCCTCTTTTTCTCCTTCCTTTCCTTTCCTTTCCCATTTTTTTTTTTTTTTTCAAAACATATCCTCATAAATTGAACAGTTCATCCGCGCAGAAAACGTGAAGAGTCTTGTGGAACACGTGGTGGAGCGATTCTCGGCTTCCTTCCTCGAAGTTTTGCACTCGGCCACCCTCGAGGGCATCAAGCTCAAGCACGAGCAGAACGTGGACCTTCGAGAGAACCGCGATCGAGACTTCGGCGTGGACGGTGGTGGTGGCGGCGGTCTTGGGGCTGGCGGGGGTGGTGGCGGGGGCGGGGGCAGGTGAGCTTGAGTTTTTGCGTTTGTGGGGAGGGACGGAGGGGCTGGTTGAGGGGGGAGGGGGGGGGGGGGTAAAGGGGAGGGAGGGTGCCCTGTCTCTTTGTTTGCGCCTTTTTTTTCTGTTTCGTGTTTCACCACACCTTCGTGGCGCTTCAGCAAATACGAGTATCGTTGCGGTATTTCACATCAACCGGTTTGCTGCTACCACTGCCAGATAGATACAAAGCGCTCGCTCGCGGTGGGCTTCCGAAGGGCTTTCGAGAGCCACCTCGGTTTCACCTCGCCGTATAGGGAAGAAGGCATCGCCAGGGTTACGAAGCGGTATAGAAAACCTCACCCGCCCACCTACCCATCGACAAGTTTGCCGCGACCAGAGCCTTCGGCCAAGAGCCCCTTTCTGACCTCCTTCACCAGTAGATTTATTTTTTTGCATTTTGCTCCCTACAAATAGGAACCGAGACCGTAAAGATTGACAGAGGGATATGCAGTACTTGATATACACCAGGTATGATGTACGAAGGACTGTGCTTTTTTCATATTCATAATGAGACCAGCAACTAGCCTTTGCGCTTATGTCATCGGAAGGCCCGCACACTCCACCGTAGGTTACCGAATGCTTCGTACCTTGTACGTATGATATCATTCATCATGAAGCCAAGCTTTCTGTCTACTGACCAACCCCCTCCCCCCCCCCCCCCCCCCCCTTTCCCTCCATGACGCACCTCCGGCTCGTGTGTATGTGTACGTGTTTTGAACATCTTTGTTGGTGTTGGTCTATTGGGGGGGCACGGTGGAATCGCGAGCAGAGGTAACCGGGCGGCGCAAAACCGGCGCAAGATGGCCGAGGAGGACGGCGACGAGGCGTACTTTAACGAGTCGGACGAGGACGACGATGAAGCGGGGGCGGGGGTGGGGATTGCGGGAGACGGCCGCTGGTCCGGGATGGGTTCAGACGGCGGCGCCGGCGGTGGCGGTAGCGGCGACGGAGCGGCGGGAATAGGGCCGCACCGAGCCAACGGAGGAGCAGCAGCAGGAGGAGGTGGGAGTGCAAGCTGTGTGTGTGGGGGGGGTGTACTCATTATCATGCATGGCCGTATTCGTATGACGATAGACCCTCGCATCGCTACAATGCCGGGACGGAGCACGTCAGGGGGGGTGTACTCGATATCAGGCGGTTTGGGGGGGGGGCAGGGGAGGTGCGAAGGAAGAGGTTTGTAGGATAGGGATGGGGGTAGGATTTTGGAGGTAGGGGGGGAGGGAGGCTGTTATGTACACCTGGCAGGCTGTTAACAGAGGTTGACAAGCCTCTGTTGGTTCGTCACCTAGAAAAAACAAATAGTAAGTGGTACAAGGCGCTTCGCTCCGCGGGCGGCCTACGCCGCCCGCTACTCTCGTTCAGGAAGAAAAAGTACATCGAATTACGCGAAGCGGACAGGAGGTCGATGATTGAATATATATATTTATGATTGTTGTAGTTTTTTTTTGTTTTGTTTTTTTTGTTTCGCTCATCTCGTTTATTATCTTCGCACATCTTCTTTTCTCTCTCCTACCAACTCGTGACTCAGATCCGGGGTCACATAGCAGGCTCTTCTACCCCCTTCCCGCTACTGTAGTTTCAAATTGGTGACTTGATAAGGCCAAGAGTCACATGCCGTACGTACGTACGTACGTACGTATGTACATACATACCGCAGGTACGGTACTGATTTTCTTCTTTTGATATGCTGTATGTACCTGGTATGTACGAACGAGAAAGCACAACATGGCACAGCAGCAGCACCGCAAAAACAATGAAAATGAAACCGAAAGATTCGGGAAGAGGAAAAAAAATCCACGTCCCCTCTCATGTAATAATTGCCTGCCCCTGGAACGCCTTGCACCAGTAAAAAAAAACAAAAAAAACAGCAGAGCTTCTCTCTCAGCCTCGCACGCCGCCCGCCCCTCTCTCGACTACCTCGCCACCGATTCGGTCCGGGTAAAGCTTTCCTCCCTCTCTGTCACAGTGATCCCCGTCGCCCGCCCCGCGTGAAGCCCGGTGCTCACCGTGACCCTCGTTCGCCAGCTCGACGATGTCGATGGTCAGACGGCATACGTCTCTGTATAGTTCATTCAGCGTGGTCGCAAAAATTTGCACCGCTTGAATGTTAGCTTGCAATCCCGAATGACCCTTATGGTCTCGTACATGCTCAGTCTAAGTTTTCAGATGGAGGCAAAACAGAGCCCATTCATGCTTTCCTTGTGTCTCGAGGCACACACGACGCCTAGCCACGAAAACCGCGACCGCGCTCCTTGCAACCCCCCCTCTACCCGCCAGCATCCGCCGACACCCGCGACGGCGCCGGGCTCCCCCGCGTCGCCGTGCTCCGACTACACACTTCGCACACGAAACGGAAGAAGAAAAAAAGGAAAAAAATAACTGGAAGTGCAAAAGAAACTTCAACCAGCCGGTGAAAAAAAGCAAAAGAGAACCTCCCAAACCGCTGAAAAAACAAAATCGACTTTTTCTTTTTCCGAGATTTTGTTTCTATTGTTCCGGGGAAACAAATGTGGCACGAGAAGCAAGCACGCAAAGAAAGCAATTAACGCGAAGAAAGCAAAGATCGTATATAGAAGCGACAAAAAATCGTGGGAGACTCGCTGAGCGTGAGGCAGGTGCTTATAATCAAGTGATTTTAGGAAAAGGATAATTGTAAGTATGTGTATGTATCATATCAGTTACTGTAACTTCATGCAGAAGACGGCTACCAGGTATGAATTGGCTATTGATACTCTTACGGGGGACCATAGTTAATAGGACCTATGGTATACATGAAGACCTATATATTCAACCATTTTTACTGACAATTTTTGGTCCTATTAACTGTGGTCCCCCGTAATAATACCACCAAGGGGAGAATGGGGGTTGGAGGGGCTGCGCTTGTTGAAAGCCAGAGATGCTTTCGGAGTTTTTTGTTGGCGTTGCGGACAGGGGTGAAGGGAACGGAAGCGGGGAGGGGCACGGGGGGTCCAGAAGCGGCCGTCGGCGGCCGCTCAAGGGTTTGCTCTACTGCTGCTGCTGTTGCTGGAGGAAGGCCCTGTTGAGGAGGGGCGAGTCGTTACGGCGTTTTCGAGAAGTTCGCCTTCAGTATCATATGGTACCATGCCACGTACTCTTAGTCATTTTTTTGTGGCCTCCCTCCCTCCCTCCCTCCCTCCCTCCCTCACTTCTCTCTTCAACTCCCTCCATTTCCCCCCGGGTGCCACCTGCCGCTGTTTTACAACTCCCATCAGGCTTAAGTCTTGTTGCTTACGGTGACGAAGATGACAGCGATGACGACGTCGGTCCTTTGCCTATGAAGGCAGTGGAGGAGGAAACCACCGGCGGCGGTGAAAGCGGCGGCAGTGGGCTTGGTGGTAATGGTGGTGATGGTGGTGGTGATGGCGGCGGCGGCGGCCTGACCCCCACCGCGCCACCCACACCGATGTTGGTCGTGGTCGCGGGGGGGAACAGCGACGCGGATGATGGCCGGCGGAGTGAAGAGATGCCCTTGGAAGGTTCCACCTCCTCCACGCGGCCCGAAGGCATGCCGCCTGCTGCAGGAGCAGAAACAGGAGCAGAAGCAAAAGCAGGGGCGGGTACAACGGAGGCGGGGGTGGGAGCAGGAGATGATGCGGAGGCCCTGGCTAGCGGCGGTAACAGTAACAGTAGGAGTTGTAGCGATCGCGGTAGGCGGGAGGGAGGGGGGGAGGGAGGCGTCGGTGACAGCGACGGCGGTGGTGGTGGTGCCGGCGGTATCGGTTCGATAGCCAACGGAGCCAGCCCGACTACGGAGGGTAGACGTGCGGCGGTGGATGAGGGTGGGGGTGGGGAAGGGGTAGAAAGTGCCGGCAGTCCGCCCTCCAACGGAAACGAGGCGGACCGAGCAGTGGCAGGGGGGGGAGAGGGGGGGGAGGAGGAGGGGGGGGGGGGGGGGGGCGCCGATGCTGCCGCGACTGCGGACCAGCAGGCACCCACGTCTGGGGGAGAACCGGATCCAAAACGCCTCCGGCTGAGTACTTGATTCGTTTGTGCTTGTTGTTTGAGCCGCTCGGCGAAGGGGGGGGTGAGGCGAAGGAGGGGGGGGCGGGGGGGTAGGTGGAAGGATTATTTTTTATCATAGCTTCGAGAATGAGAGAGGTGGAGGTAGAGAGGGGGGGGGGGGATCGAGTCGGTCGCTTTGCCGTGGTTGTATCGCCACGGCAAGCAGGGGATAGCGAGAACAAGCGCTGAGAAATGGATTGAATAGGAATGATGAAAAGAGTTGTTCGGTGGTGATGATGTTGTTGGGAGAGGGGGTGTTTAGGGACCGGGGGGGAGGGGATGCTGGGAAAGCTAGGTTCGTCAGATTGTGTTGAATCGCTTGTGACAGATGGGAGTGGGAGGGGGGGGAGTGGGTGGGTGGGTGAATCGCGAGATTGGGACGGGGTGGGAGGTACACGTGTTTATTTTGTCGTTGTGTGCCATACACGACGTAGGATGGGGTAAGGGGTTGCTTTTTTCTGGCCGCGCGAGGGGGCCGGTCGAAAACGCTGCTGATTTCTCCCTCTCACGCGTTCGTGAGGAGCGCACGCCACGTTCTCAACTCGTTTCTGTTTTTTTTTCTTTTTTTTTTTTGTCTTTTATCGAACCGAATCAACTCAAACCAGCTTTCTTTCGCGGTGGCTCCGTAGGTAGAGGCAAAGGCGGCAGCGGCGGCGGCGGCAGCAGCAGCAGCGGTTGTTTTCTGTCGTCTTTACTTGCTCCACCGCTGCGCTCCTTCTCGTGTGATTTCCTGTCCGTGTCTATCATCTGTCCGGTGCTCTGCCGTCGTGCCCTGCCCTGGCCTGTGTTGTCCTGTGCTCCGCACATATTTCCAGCTTGAGCAATACCTGTCCTGTGTAATACCAGCCTCCTCGTCAAAACGGGCACGTGACAAGTACGGATGACCCGTGGTCACAGGAAGGCTCAAAAATATGTTGTAGCCTAGAAGCGGATAAACCCTAAGACTCCTCCGTCCGCCCCCACAACAGCGCGACGACGTGATCAGAGCATTGATGCACTTTCAGTTTTCTCCAATGAATACCTGGTGATTCCAAGTCTGCTGGGGTCTCTGAAACCAAAATCTGCTGGTGACGCCGCCCGCTCATGGAGATGAACCCAAGACCTTGGTAGTGGCTGCCGGTTGGTGCTGTATATATATATGATGCATGACGGCCGCTGCTAGCGTTCATCTCCCTTTCCGGCCTCCCGCCTTGAAAAAAAATAGTCCTTCATGCGAGGCTTACCCGCCGCACCGTTTTGTTGGGGAAATGTCCCTCACACAATTGGGAAGTCGAGTAAGATACCCGTACAGCAGTTAGTTGTCCGATAGTACGTCGAAAGCTGTAGAGTTGGGTAGCGTGAGGGGCGACGATAGAAGGTGTATGCCTTCTGAGTCGCTTGACCTCACCATGTATGTCCATAGGAGATGAGTGTGTACCCCGTAAACTAGATACTGACATAGACGTATCTCCCGGTTTTGCTATTATCCGTCAAATACGCCTTCATACTCGCCGAATATTTGGGCCCCGGGCACTCGGGTACCCGGCTGTTTCACGCGTACTCGGGTGTTCTGCTGGTAGCCGCCGTTAAACGGGGATCCGTTTCACTTACTCTACCCATTAATTTGCGATTATTTTCGTTTTGTTTCGTTTTCTCTGTCTCACAGCGGTCTCTGGCAACATAATATTATATAATGAGGCGCGCGAGCACGAAGCGCGAGCCTCTTTTTCTTGGTTTCTCCCAAGGAAAAATAGCCTCTGCATAACGGGTCTTGAGTAGGGTGTCTTGTTGCTACTGGAGTTCCTCTGTAAGTGCGTGTGTGGGTGTGTGATTCAACATTTATTTCGGCCACGTTTGTCCACCGCGCTCAACACACACGGCACCAATGCCAGTCCCGGCGGGCGCTGTGCACGCAAACACACTGCTAACGAAACCTTCTCGTGCTGATGCGGTTGTGAGTCGTTCAGAGTTAGTTGGTCGAGCTACAATAGGTGCGGCAACGTTGTGTAGGCACATGGCTGGGCAAGGGTTTAAAAAATACATAACCGCAAATATAAATATCAAACCTGGTCGTAACGGGTTTTGGTTTTTTAGTTCTACCGGACGAAACCCAAAGGGATGCTAGTGGGTGGTGTCGGATACTTTTTTTTCGGGTACCTGATACCTCTTAGGCCCGCACCGCGCGTAAGGCCGGGCCGCCGGAGGGAACGGTTTGCGATAGCAGCGTCAATCGTCGCCCGAAACCACTTAGAATACTACGCGTGATGTCGGGTCTTCTTTGACCACTGAACCGAGGATGACCAGGTACAGTAAGTAATGGCCCCCCTATAGTGCCTGAATATATGCGCCAGCCAACAATATCGGTACTATTATAGCGGCGACCGGCACTATATACTCCGCACACTGCTACACTGGTTAATCCCAATCTGCGCCGAGCGATTTCGCAGGCACAATAGCGGGCAGCAGGCCAGCCAACAATACCGGCACTAAAGAGGGACCACTACTACGGGGGACCATATTAAATAGGACCTATGTTATACACAAAAAACTATACCAGTATGTTTTTCCCATTTTTACTAACAATTTTTGGTCCTATTTACTATGGTCCCCCGTAATACTGTACAAGCAGCAAAGGCTCGCGCGGCTGATCATAAAAACTAGAAGCAGTAGCACTAGTTGTACGTGCAGTGCACAACTCAACCGGCTCTTTAGATGGACCACCACTTCTGCACAGGAAAAAAAGGCTCGCTCGGCTTAGCATAAAAAGTAGAAGCAGTAGCACTCGTCGTAGGTGCAGTATTAATAGTAAAAGCAGTAGTAGACGCACGTACAGTAGTACACGTCGTGGCTGAAAATAACCCGTATCATACCTCCTAGCGCGCGGACAAAAACCACAGGGCGGGGGGGGGGGGGGAGGAAGGGGGGGGGGGGGCGTTCGTCCGCCGCACTGTCCCCACGTGGTGCCTAGCAGCCACTACCCACAACCCACTCCACACCCCTCCACATTATATCGAAAGGGCCACCCTCTTGTTCCCCGCCGCTAGCCTGGAACGCGTCCCATCCCTCTCTCGCCATATTGTCCGCCTAAACCGACACATGAGCCCCACGCTACAAATGGTAAAAAGTCAAAGGGTGCAAAAACAACCGCGGCTACCCTACGTAGCTTGGCCCGTTTTTCGTTTCCACCCCCGATCGCTTCATCTGCCCAAAGCAAGGCACTATTTTTTCTGGGATCGCCCCTCTCTCTTATCACGCCGACCCTCTCCCCCCCCGCAAGCGCCGCCGCTTCTTTTCAACAACGGCCTCGTTCTTGAAAAAAAAAAAGGCGCCCTCTACCTTTTAACGCTGTCACCCCCCCCCTACCCCCCCCTACCCCCCCCCCCCCGCCTGCTCCCACCCCGACTCCACCGCCCGACCACAACGACCCATGCCCGTGATCTTCACCTCTCCCTCCCTATCCCCCTCTCCCCCTGCCCCTACCGCCGCCCAACATGAAACAGTATAACGACACCAACACCTACCACCTACCAACCACTGCCTCCTCCTCCTCCCCCCACCCTCCCCTCACGCGTCCACGCGAGCCTTCTCGAGGTACTTCCCTAGCGTTAGCTTGCCCCCCTGCCGCGGGGCCGAGGTCGGCTTCACCGCGCCCATGCGCTTCTCCAGCGCTACCCTCCCCGCCTCGAGCACGTCCATGCCTCCAAAGCTGTGCATCTTCTGGAGCCCTCCTGGGCCGGAAGCCCCCGCCGCATCGGCAGCCGCCGCCGCCGCCCCATCGTCGCCATTAGCGCTTGTCCCAGGCGCTAGTGGGTTATTGTCTGACGACTTATCCTCCTCCACGCCTTCGCCTGCAGCGCCGCCGGCGGCGGGCTGTTGTCGCGAGGGGCTGTTTTGGCCAACGGACCAGAGGATCTTGGGGCGGCAGGAGCGACGCTTGAAGGGGTCGAAGTCGCCCTCGTCTCCGGCGGCCGATGCCTCTCTGGTGTACCGCAAGCATAGTACACAGGGGGGGCGGGCAGAAGAGGAGAGGAGGGTCGAGATACAAAAAAAAAGAAAAGAAGAGAAAAAAAAAAGAAGAAGCCGTTTTCGCGCGCGTTTTTGAGTTGCATGTGTGATAGATGCCCGGGTGGCAGGCGTATTTGTAGTGGGCGAACTTGCAATGCATCTGGTGTATACCTGGTATATAAGGAGTGGTACAGCACTTCGCGCAGCATGGCGTTGCTGCCAACACTCCCTTGGGAGGCTCCGACACAAGGACCAAATCAACGGTTAATAGCTTTGGTGTTGTCAACCATTGAACCGTCCACGAGCAGCACCGTGAGCGCCCAGAAGCAGGCGTGGGGTCATGCTGTGTCCGTGCCGCACGACTCCGTGCACCGTAACTCGGGCGCCAGATTTGTATCACTCCCCAAACCACGCAGTGACCGTTTTTTGCTGAAATTGCCACTTCTTTTTTGGTCAACTTTTCCTCTCCGAAGTCCCAAGCAGTCTGTAAAACCAGTAGTCCTGCGGCACGCTCTTCCCAGACGCTTGAAAACATCCCATTCGTCGATATTTTGGTTGCTGTAGTCGCGACGGATACCCGCCGGGTTGTAAAAAGGGTGACCACATGAAAACGGAAAGCGGCACACCATAACCCGACGTATATACGCCATGTGAGTATATATAGAGATAAATACCAAAAACGTTAAACGCGCTTCAACTCCTTTAAAAACAGGCGGGATCTATAAATTGAACTGTAATCTTTCTTAGGACATTTGCATGCTTCTGAGATTTTCTCCTGTGTGAGGTGGTACGATGTGTTTCAATCATGCATGTGTATCTGGCTGTTCTTGTACAATTTGACTTGGCTAGATTTTGTCCCTGGCGTATTCTTCCGCTCCAATCTTTGGAGCCTGTCCTGTCTGTGGCCACGGACTCAATACGTCGGACATACTACAGTACTGATGATACACCACTGCTGCCACCGATACTCCCACCGCCTCTAAAGCCACCTGCTCGTATGATTCGGCAGAGTGCACAACGTCTGCCCCCACTAGACGACGAAAAGTCTTCACGCATACACATAAACAATCTACAGATACATCATGTAGATCACATCGAACAGATGGGTGATCTGCAGATAGGTCATCTACCGATAGATGAAACTATCACATCGAACAGATAGATGATCCACAGATAGATCATCTACAGATAGACCATCTAGATCCTAATCTGCTGATATGGTACGCCGCTGTGCAGGATCAAGTACAGATCCAACCCAGGAAACACGTCCTACAGGAGATCATGCAGATTGCACGGCTCCCACCCGTCAAAATGAGCTACAGAGCATACAGATCATACAGATCAGGAGTATATCTGCCCTGAAACATCTAGATTCATCACGTGGGAATGATCTGTGAATGAGCTGTCCCCGAGATATGAAAGTATTTTTTGGCGGAATCGGGGTCGAAGCTGCGCAGAGCCACAGATGCGGAGAACACTTTCATTCCACCGTCATCCAAATCCGCCAGTTCGAATGCATCAACAAGCGTCAACAACGTAACTCACACGGTGATGGTGCACGCTGTCGAAGCATTCGCACCCTCGCTTCCGGAGGCGGTGCAAGTACTTTCCGCACCCGGGGGCCGCAGAGATCCGACTACCGCTGCCCCCAATAACACCTCCCACACCTCGGACAATAGACCATCGATTCCCACCTCATGATCTACTTCGTGGATATTCCAAGGCAGAATATCTTATTCCCGATTTTTGTACGATCTAGCTCATGCTGCCGAGTGGGAGTGGTAGAACCCGCATGATCCACTCTACAGCAAATGTTTCCTACGTGGTAGGTTGGATCTGTACTACGTATGCAGATCCTGCACAAACCTCTCGCAACGACAGGTGAGGAACTAGATTATCTATCTGCAGATAGATCATGATATATCTGAGGTGTGGAATATTTCTACCGACTCCAGAACCCGCCGCTTTGGATGTGCTTGGGGCGGCGTGCATGACGTTCGCCACCGAGAACAGGGGTCAAGTTATTGGTAGGAGCGGTTGTCGACGCTGGTCAGGTTTCCAGCCACGGCAGATGCTTACCAACACCTCAGACAGACCATCGGTTACTGCTTCCATGATCTATAGATCTTTCAGTTCAGCTAGATTTTATGATCTGTCAGCTAGATTCCTGATCTGCATGATCTACAGCTCATGTTGCCGGGTGGGAGCCGTATAACCTGCATGATCTAGAACACGTCTCCCGGGTTACAGTAGATCTGTACTCTACAGATTCCGCGCAATATAGATTGACGGCAGGTTAGGATCTAGATGAACTGCAGATCATCTATCCGCAGATGACTTATATGATCTGTACATGAGCTGTCCGACGCGTGCAACTACTGGCGGAATGGGCGGTAAAAGAAACAGAAACATCGCTTGGAATCGAATATGCTTCGATAGCGAAGAGCACTGCCTGCGCAAACGTCTCCGCCACCCCCACAATCCCTTTCAAAGCGCGAGCAAAATTCTGCCGCTTGGTTGGCAATACATCGCGGATTTCCGTCGAAGATCGCTCTTGTGGGGTTATGAGACATCCTGAAAATGATGTAGATCTTCTCAAGCGGGGAGCGTCAGGAGGAAAAAAAATGCTCAAGTTGCCCCCATTAGCGTAACACACGTCGCCGGAGAAATGTCGGAAGCTGCGGCCTCTCACTTGTGTCGACGGTCGCCACCACCACCACCATCACCATGGACTCAGAACCAATGGACGCCCAGGAAAAATAAAAAAATGTCGACATACGTAGTTACAACAAAAATATGACAACTCTGCCCAGAAATGTAGTAAGGGCCCTAAACCCTTCCCTTTAGGCTTGCGGTCCCGTTTTGGGGACAAGGTGTTTAGCATTTGAGTGGTTTGTGCCCAAAAACGGGGATGTTGTTTTCCCTAAAAAAGCTTGACGAACTTTCTGCCAAACCCACCCCCCCCCCCTCCCAACGCCCCCCACCCCTCTTCCACATGAACGGACGCACGCACACAAACGCCCATACCTGCGCTTGGCTTCTTCCAAGCGCTTTTTGCGGCCGATGTGCGTGTCGGTGTGGACATTGAACGACTTGTTGCGTTCGTTCAGAGCTCGCATTCCTGCAGCCCCGGAGTCGAGGCTCTTCTTCGTCTGCGCCACTCGCTCGTCAAGCTGCGTCGCCGCCGCCGCCGCCCCAAAACCCACCGAGACCCGACCCCCCCCCCCGGCCCGCCGCGGTTGAGAGCAAGTGAGTCGAAATCAAAAGCCATCGGCCGACCGGTCGAGGAATGATGAAAAAAAAAAGAAACGCATTTGTTTCCAGCGCACGATGTTGTTTCATCAGAGGGATGGCGGCGGCAGCGGCGGCGGGAACGATAACAACGACGTCAACGACGACAACAGCGACAACAACAAACCGAGAAAACAAAGGCAACGACAACGAACAGCAGAGCAGCGATCGACAAAAAAAGACGAACCACCAAAGAACCAACGCAAAAGCGATTAGCAGGAACGCGAAGGGCACTTTTTCCATCTCCTTGCCCCGCTCCAGGGAACGCGACGAGGTGTCAGGGGAGGCAACAAGCTCAGCGACACATATAGCAATAATGTTCGGTCCGTTTGATCGTCGGCCATCAAAACGCCCCCCTGTCAACAGTTATCATCGAAGCGGTGACAGTTCCTTCCGTTCGGCTCTTGCCGGCTGCAGCTACCCCCGTGTGACACTGAACGCTCTGCATATCACTACCACTATGTCCCCAAACATATGCACCGTTTGTATACTTCCATTCAATGAAACACGGTCCCTCTATATAGGGGCATAGTGGTATGTATTAGAACCCCCATAACAATACCAAGATCACCATCGTCACCACAAGGTGGCCGTCCCACCCCACATCTTGAAAGTGCCTTTCATGACAAAAACATGCGTGTACTTGCTTGCGAGCATCCACTTCCATGATGACAAATATACCGAATGTCGATTTCTCTCTCCCTTCCTTACACTCCCCTCCCCCTCCCCTTTCCCCCACCCCTCCCTTCCTCCCTTCCCCAACCACTCTCCGGGCCTGATATGATCGTTGTGGAAAACTTCTCAACTTAGCGTCCCTCTAACTAAGCAAGCAACAAATGAGTACGCCCCCTCCCCCCCCCCCCCCCCCCCCCACCACCACCCCCTCCTCTAATCCCTCCCGCTCGCCCTTCCCTCCCCCCCCGTAACAAACCAGTTTCCCGCACTGATGAGACTCTTGTGGAAAATCTCTTACACCACCCCCCCCTCCTCCCGGCCTCCGAAATCCTTGTGGGAAACCGCGATCTCTCACCTTGGCGAGCTGCTCCCTGCAGAAGTCGGCCTCTTCCTCCCTCCCCTCCACGATCGCCGCTTCCAGAGAGTTGGAGAGTTTAATGCGAGATAGGGCGGCGTTCTTGTACGCCACCCCCTCGCCCTGCCGCTGCTTCACCATGCGGGCTACCTCCTCTGCCGAATACTGGGACAATTCGAAACAAAACAAAGAAAAAAAGCCAAGTACACAAAATCACAAATAAAAAAACGTTACTGTCAATATGATGAACGCTCATTATCGTATACCAATACATACGTAAAACAAAATCGCAAAAATGCAAACTAACAATCGAACGACAAAAAAGAAAAACGCAATTGTGACACCGATTTGTATATATACGTACTGTAGAACAAGATTGAAGTGCAGAACAAGATTGAAAAGCGCACACTGTAATAGTCACACGACTACTAAATTTCCTGTGGGGGAGGGGGGGGGGGTTGCGCCGAAACCGATTCGGGTGAGCGATCTAAAACAACCAAACACCTGGAATATATAGGGAGCAAACACCAAAGTCGGCCGAAAACAAAAAATCGCTACCGTAAGAAACAGCCTGCTAGCGCAAAAAACGATTTTCAATAATGCCAATCATGCTCAATATTAGGTGGAAGGTATTGATAGTAGTATGAAACGAGGGTCGTTTTTCGCATTGAGGCTACGAAAACCACAGTGTACATGTGAATTGGTCGTCTGGAATATGGAGACCACTCCTGCACCCCCCGTAGCGAGCTTTGATATCATCGTAACTATGGCGCCAAGCTTGCGAAAATGACATTTGAGGGAAGTATGAAATCTCGAAGCTTAGTTAACCTCCATGCTTTCAGGCAACAACCGGAACACATGTACGTCGCAAAAAAAAATGATGGAAGTACGTAGTCTCCCGTCCATCATCGAAGCGAGCGGTTAACCCACTACCCAATACAATGGGTAGATACTTGGTAAGTAGGCTTTTATGTTCCGGGGGTCCCCGCCCATTAGAGAGCGACGGTAAAACATGTCTACCTGGTGCTCCATTTGTGAGAAACAATAACCTAAAAAAATGCGCAATTACGAAAACAGGCCCACGGGCGAAATACAGCACACGGGCGACAAGACACTACAAAGACAATACGAACACAAGACAAGACGAGATAAATCCACGGACTCCAGGGTTAGCGAGTGGCAGCTCACAACATAAAATATAATTATGCCCACCTCGCAGAGAGATGCGACGCGGTAAACGGCATAAGGTAATTCATCAACACGTACAGCCCGACTATCAGCCTCTCCCTATCTCTAACGCAACTGCTGTTACCGCTACTACTACTACTACTACTACTACTACTACTACTACTACTACTACTACTACTACTACTACTACTAATACCTACTACTACTGCTACTGCACTACTACTGCTACTGCCACCGCTACTGCTACTGCTACCGCTGCTGCTACCGCCGCTGCTGCCACCGCTGCGACCGCTCGTACTGTACGGTTACCGCTGCGACCGCTTGTACTGTACGGTTACCGCTGCGGATATTGGCTGCGGTTACCGCTGCTGATGCCGCCACCGCAACCGCGACCACCTGCCACTATAAGCACCACAACATTTCACCACCATCATCACCATCACCATCACGACTACAACCACCGCCACTGTAGACAACAATCACAACAATCACAACTACGACCACTAACACCGACACCGCCCCCCTCCCCCACGACTACCCCAACTACCTACCCGCTTATCCCACCCCCCCCCTCAAGCCCTCTCCTTGCCCGACTTCACGCTACCGGTCCCCCCCCCCACCACCACAAAAAAAATTAGGGGTCACCTTGTGCCCCTGGACGATCTTGTTCATGCGCAAGCGGCGCGCGGTGCACTCCGAGACAGTTAGGGTGGGAGCCCTGACCCCCCTCCGCCCGTCCTTCCACCGCGTGTACTCGCTCTCCGCGATGCGCGAGTTGGAGACGATGTCCATGCACTGGTCCCTCTCCTGGGCCGTGCTCGACGAGATCTTGAGGCATTTGGCCGTGTACGAGTTTCCCTTTTGTTTTGTACAGAAGAACAAGAAGGAAAAGGAATAAATTAAACCAAATACAGTACCTGAGAGTAATAATACTCGTACAAGAACAAAAAAAAACACACACACACACACGCACATGCAAGGCACCTCCGGGGAAGAAAAACAAAGTAATGGCGTGCTATCAACTATCAACAGCAAGCGGGAGATAAAAAGAGAAGAGAGATAAAGCGGAAACAAAACTAAGCCAATCAGGACGCAGCAATAGACGTGTCTTCAACGAGTAACAAATAACTGCGAAAGCGGTGTAGGGGTCAATGGAGCGGGGGGGGATACAACAGCGGCGGGGGGTGTACTCATGTGATGCATGGCCGTACTCGTGGGGGGAGGGGGGGGGGGGGGGTACTCGATACCATGCAAGGCCGTAGTCATATGACCATAAACCCTCGCGAAGAGAAGGGGAGGGGTTAAGGAGAAAGGGAAGGAGGGCGAGACGAGCGGCGGGGGAGCCCAACGATTATTGAAGCAACACGGATGAGCGGGACAGCACGAAAGGGGTTGCAGGCAACGGCGGCAGTCCGAAACGGGCACACAACCACATCACTTCAGGCAGTGAGTGAGCGAGTAGCACGCGAGGGTCGGCCCCACTACAACCAGGTCCTAAAGGCTGAGTGAGGCTATGCGCACGCTTACCTCCCTCCCCCCCTCCGCACACAACAACTATTGGGAATGGACACCCCCCTCCCCGCCGGGGATGCAATAGAAACCCTTCGAAAGACAAAGGTTGAACAAGCAAGGCGGAAAGCGAGCAAGAACAGCAACGATCACAAAAAAGGCAAATCAGCCCTCGAGACCAACCAACCCCCCCCCATCCCTCGTCCCCCTCTGCCCCCCCCCCGACCCCCCCATCCCTTCTTTCTCCGCCCCCCCTCCACTCCCTCCCAGGCGCGCCAACCAACCAACCAAACAACCAACCAATCAACCACCTAACCAACCCGCAAAACTCACAATCTTGTATCTCCTCTTGTACGGCGCCACGCCGACAATTTCGGCCATCACGTACAGCCTCTCCCCCGTCCGGCCGACGCCCCTCGCCACCCTCACGAAGCATCCCTGGACCGCCTTTTCGAAGTACGGCTCGTTCGCCCAGCGCTCCAGGTAGTCCCGCGGCACCCTGCAGCGGTTGATGTCCTCCAGCACCGGTTCCGGCTCGGGCGCGCGCACCGGCGACTGCCAGTCTTGCTCTCTGCCCCGCCCACCTTCCCCTCGGCTCCCGCCACGGCCGCTGCCGTCACGCCCTCTGCCACCCTGCGACCTTGACCTTGATCGCGACCTTGATCGCGACCTCGACCGCGATCTCGACCTGGAGGAGCCCCTTCCCCCTCGTCGGCGATCCCGGTCCCTGCTCCGGCTGCGTCTGCTGCTGGACCCCGCGTTGGGGGGGGAGCGGGAGCGGCTGGAGCGCCTGTAGCGCTCACGGTCACGGTTGCTGCTGCTGCCACCCTTGTTGCGGCTGCCGCCGCTCTTGTTGTTACGGCCCCCGGCGTTGTCGTCGTCGCGGCGGGATCGCCGGCGGCTCTCGTACGAGTCGTCCGAGTCGTCGTCCGAGTCGCTCGAGGTGGCCGACCGAGACCTACCGCGGGAGTAGCGGGAGGATGACCCACGGCCGTCCTTGCCCTTCGCCTTGTTCTTGCCCCTGTTTCCACTCCCGCCGCCGCCGTTGTCATAGTCGTCGTCGTCATCATCGTCGTCGCTGCTCCACGGCGGAAAACCAAAAACCAAAAACCAAAAAAAAAAAAAAAACGAGAAAAAAAAATCCAAACGAGCGCGTGTTGGATGAGAACGTACGCACGGCATCATCATAACCGGATTAAATCCGACACCAGCATCGGGGAATGAGAAGTAGGCGAGAGGGTAGGCGGAGGAGAAAGAAAAAAAAGGCCAGAGGCGAGGACATGAACGATAACAAGAGACAACGAGACAAAGGCGAACGGAGATAAGGTGGGGAGGAGGGGAAAGGAGAACGAGAGGGAGAAGGGGAAGAAGAACGAAGTGGGCGGGCGGGCAGAGAAAGAGAAGGCTACGTACCAGGGTATCAATAAAGAGCTCGCCAGACGAACGCGAATTGTCGTACTGTGGCGCGAATCGCCGATTATGCCGCGGGCCGCGAATGCCACCTAAACGCAGCGAACTTCCGCTCGACTCGGTGGCCACTACTTACACAACGCGCAGCATTCTTCATTCTGCCTACCCCGCCGCCAGCCCCGCCGCCGCCAGCCAAAACCATATTTTACACACAAAATACCCGCCACAAAGCAAACGGCACCATAACGGTCAAAACCAAAACACATCAGCCCCCGCAGTATACTCCGTAAACGAGTACTGCCCAGCTCCGCTCCCACAAAATGGTTGATAATCCACACTAACCCTTGAATCACATGAAAAAAATCCGAGAAATTTTCCAGCCGGTCGGCATTTGGGTTAGTGCATAAAAGTAACGTACACTTCAACCATTTGTTGCTGAAACTGGGCCAAGGTCTCTACAGCCCTCCCACAACCACCTCTGACGACTGCCGGTGCCGCCGCCTCCACCGCACCTGTCATATCTCTTCCCGGAGCCGGCCTTGCCCGAGCCCACCTGCGGTGCCCCTCGCGCCCGCTGGTGCGCTCCATCGTCGTCGCTCTCGTCGCTCTCCTCCCTTACGGCGGATCTCTTGCGCGGCTTCACCCGCGCCCCGCCGCGCACCGGGGCCGCGTCATCGTCTTCCTCCTCGTCCTCCTCCATTTCCTTCTCCCTCCCCTCCTCCGCCTCGTCACCCTCCTCATCCTCCTCAACCGCCGCTGACTTCGTCGACGCTCCCTTCCCCACCGCCGTCGCCTCAGCAGCAACAGCGGAATCACCCGCAGCATCTGGTGCAGCCACCGCCGCCGCCGCCACCGCCGCCGCCGCCGCCGCGGCATCCAGCCGCCGCCGCTGCTGCTGCGGAGGCTCGTCAGAATCATCATCATCATCATCATCATCGTCGTCATGCTCCGGCTGTCCCACCGCTCCGTCTTCCTCCTCATCAGAGTCACCAGACTCACCACCACCACCGATGCCGCCGCCGCCGCCAACACCACCGCCACCGCCGCCACGGCCGCTGCCGTCGCCGTCGCCGTCGCCGCTAACGCTACCGCTGCTGCTGTCGTTCTCAAGCGCGGCTGCCGTGGCTGTCGCCTCGGCCACGCGCGCCGCCTGCGCCGCCTCCGCCTCCTTGTTGGCGGCAACCGCGGCCGCCGACGCCGAGTCCGCACCCCCGCCCACACCGTGACCGCCACCGAGGCTGCCGCTGCGCGCCTTGCTCTTCTCGACGCGCTTCCTCAGTGCCACCTGCTCCTCCCGGTCCTGCCGTCTCTGGAACCGCTCAAACACGATGCGTTCTCGCTCCACCTCGGGGAGGGCTTGGATGCTGCGTCGCTCCTCTCCCTGGCCCAGGAGGTCAGACCCGTAGCCGTCATCGTAGTCTTGCATCTCCTCGTCCGAGTCCGAGTCGTCTTCATCCTCCTGTTTTTTTGCACGCGCGCGCCGCGCGCCATCACCGCCGCAGTCAATGTCATCGCAGGCAGAGAAATAAAAAAACGCGCCCATATGTGTGCGAGGAAAATGGACGGACCCAGTACGAAGTTATACCACTTATTGGACGGAAATATGAAGAGCGTTTATACATTAATATGAAGACCCAACGTTTCTTACATTTCCGTCCGGAGTGGTTTATACTATACCTGGCATACGCGGGAAACCCACTACAACTGGTGTACCCGATTGAAGGACATACTATACATACCGGTATGGATATACTTCTGCCCATGTGTTCGTGTGCGAAGCGCTTGGAGAAGTTTCCGGGGACAAACTTACTACATCACCGGGCCGTTTGGGCGGCGTTTCCTGCTACGAATCGCAGAACGGCGGCAATACATTCAGGTACCAACATTGCTTCTACCGGTAGTCGATACGTTTAATAAAGACATCACCGATATATAGCACTGCAGGAGGCCGTTCCAAACAAACACGGCCGCTGTCCTCAGTTGCCAAGAAAAAAGCCGAGGGACGGAACACACCGCACCTCATCACACCGCAACCGCACTCTGACCCTCACCGAACCGCGACCCAACTAAATCACCGCTCGGCATCGACAACGGCAGCCTCGTCACACCACACCACACTGCTGCACACTGCTGCATGGTGTGGAAATCGCTCACAAGCAATAAAAAGGCGGTAAAAGTACAGCCGACGGCATCCACCAGACCACACGTAGGTCGGACGGAAAGTCGTCGAACGATTCCCAAATGCGCAACATCGACAAAAAAAAAACACCATCTCCAGCCCCCGCCCCTCACATAGCGCGTCATACTTTCCTCCCCGACCTTATTTACTGAGAGAAAACGAACGAACGCAACTCTAAATCCAAGTGGTTGATCCCCGAAACGTAGCTGCAGCCGAGCAGGGGTTGGAGAAACACTGGATTAGTGGTCGACGTAGTGGCTGTTCACATGGCAACAATCTAACAGTTAAGAGCTGCAAGGTGTCCACTTTAGAGGCGTATTTGTCCCCCAGAACGCATCATGAGTTCAAAACAACTAATCTCAACGGTAGAAGAACGTATTGAGACAAATGGGCGTGTAGTCACCACCGGCTGCGGAGGAAGAAGCCAGTGCGTGGTTTGAACCCACACTCGAGACTGTTGGTCGGTTTCGGTCGTTTTTCGGGGTTTCCACACAATTGTGTAGGCGTTATCGGCGTAGGGGCCAGGTGAATATACAATCAAGGAAAAAAAACGAGTCCGTTTCCGGTCTCGGTCGGTTTTCGGCAACCGAAAAACCGACTTAAAAAACGGTCGGTTTCGGTCAGCAAAAACCGACCGAAAAAACAAGTTTTGGTTAACAACTTTTCGGTCCACAATACTGCCCACACCTGTGCCGGAAGAACAGGCACAAGGACAATATTGCTAAGTTATTCGAAACAGGGAAAGGAGCGATCCCATGCCACCCCTGTCACATCTGTTTATATGTCAGGAGACGGAGGTTCAGCTCTGAGACAGACGGCGGTCTAGACTTGAAACGTATACTCGTACTACTGCTGTAGTTATATCGTATTAATAGTGTGGGAGCTCCAAGAGGTGTCACTGACGAACGACGCCCAAAACCGCCGTCTGCTGAGAGACTTGTACCTAACATACAAAACCTGACATAATCGCACCTAACAGACATCACCTTGACATAATTGCACCCCGCTGTGTAACAGATATAATTCCACTCAACAGATACTACCTGACATGTTTGCACCTATCAACATGTGAATAACAAACGATGTCGAGTATATAAAACAAATCACCCACCCGAAGGAAGCGCCCTTTTCTATTCCTAGCGATCTTTCGACACGACGCACCTCAACGGCCGCGGAGGAGGCGCGACGTTGTTGCTGTTGTTTACCCCGAGCCGCCTTCCTCGCCGCGGCCGCCGCCGGCGGCTCATCATCATCCGAATCCCCCCCGCTCCCGTCCGCCGATTCCATTACCGCATCCTCCACTCCGGCACCGAATCCGTCACCGCCGCCGCCGTCAACATCCGCGGTATTTTTGCGGCGTTTCGGCGTCGCCCCCTTGCCCCCGGCCCCAGAAGAGCCTTTTTTCTTGCGGGCGGCAGGGGAGGTCTTGGCCCTAGGCTTGGAAGGTGTTTTGGCTTTGGCGGGTCTTGTGTGTAATGCCGGACCGGTGTGCGTATTTCGTTTGTTTTGCAATGTTTTGATTGTTTCAGGGCCGAGGGAAGGAAAGGGGGGGGGGGGGGGGGGATCGGGTTCGTGTATTGGCTTGTTTTTTTCGCTCAAAGGAGGCGCGGGGGAGCGCGGGGGAGCTATCATGCTCATGTAAACGGGTTTTCAATGACCAGGGCGGTTGGTTGGGTGGATTGAATGGCTTGATTGAATGGGTTGGTTTACAAAAATGTGGTCAAGTGAAACTCGTATATATACTCTGAGGGGACCAGGGTACGTACCCGAGTACGACCGAAACGAGGCTTTACACATCGGACAGATAGATCATCTACATATAGATCATCCACAGATATATCGTGTCGATACTAACCTGCCGCTATGAGATGTTGTGCAGGATCTTTTCAGTTCACAACCAACTCAGGAAACCTGTCCTACAGTAGTAGATCATGCTGAGTATACAGCCTCCCAGGCGGGCAACATGCGCCATAGATCATACAGCTCAGTAATATGTCTTCCCCGCAAGATCTAGATCATGAACTGTGGGAATAATCTATCTGATCTGTCCTAGGCATGCAATTTTTCGTGCCCAGGTACCCCAGAGCATAGGCATACCCTAGTAATACTGGTAGTAAGCACAATGGTTGGTTGGTTGATTGCATTACAGCAGTGGGGCTTGCGGGCGGGGGCCTCCATCCTTCGGGAGGGGGCGGATACCGCGACGACCAAGGCCAAGCTGTGCCAGTAGAGCGAGGAATGTAGCAGTGGGGGGGGGATAAGCCGTAGCGCTCATTCACTTCCCACCACCAGTGACTGAGCGAGAAAAGCAACAGGGGGGATATAAGTCGCAGCGCTCGTTCACTTCGACCACCACCAGTAACTGCATGTCATCTGACTTCCCCAATAAATACGTACCGACGCAAGTCAAGGAGGGAAACATTTTACGAGTATCACACCGGTATACCGGTAAAAACCTTCTATCGATAGTGTTGTGCCCAATGCGCCCTACACGAAGACGTCAGGGGGCCTAAAGTCGCTGTAACTATCAGCAGTCAACTGCTGGACGCCAATAGGTTAGAAAAGAGGATGGCTACCGCAATCACATGATGCCTTGTCACTTCGGGATCGATACTATTAATAGCGTTCGCTGGACCAGAAAAGGCCGCGTATACCAACTGTCTCATGAACTCTGGACTCTGGTATTGTTAGGACAAACAGCAGCGCTACGTGCGAACACTCATATGAACCTGTCGTTGCACGTGCTGCTGCTCTGCGGCTGCTGCAGTTGGCTGGGTTCTCGGGTCGGTGCGGCAATCCGCTCGCAAGACGGCGGCAACCCGCTCGCGAGACAGCGGCACCCGCACAGCAATACAAAAACCATGCCGGCGCTATTAACCCCAGGAGTGCCCCAGGAGTCACCCAGGAAAAGTTACGCGGACATTAGTATCGCCGGGCGGCCGGGTGCATCAATCTGTCAGCAACGAAATTTTGCTGCGACAGCAGTATACTGCAATACTCCTGTAGTATTTCCCAGGTGTCTCTTTATGACAGGGCTTTTACGACGTATTATCTTTTGTCTCGTAGATCGTGACCTCTGAGTTTGTGTGACATGTTTCTAGCTAATATAGAGAATCAGCACCTGCACTGCATGTGCTGGATGTCGACGAGTACACAGAGCGGTTTAATGTGGAGAACATACACACGCGTGCGTAAATCGTTACGAAAACGTTTGTTTGCGCAGACGTTTCTCTTGCGGACGATCCGATCCGCCTATTGTCCGATTGTATCATATCATATACTTCGAAGTATACAGTTAGTAGATGCGAAGTTGGAGAAGAGGTAAAACTGGTTTCTTCCTGCGCCCGCTTCGTCGCCACCGGCTGTTAATGGCTGCTGGCTTGAAAAAAACAACCAAATCAACGCACCAGCAGTGCTTAATTTTTGCCTCGTTTGGGGCTTCATGCGTGATAGTGCGTCCCGTATGTTTTCGGGTGGGGGTGGTGGTGAAAAACATCCCGATAACCAGTGAAACATTAATGCGGTGTTGACCCCTTTACTACTGCAGTCCCGACTTGAGGACAAACCACTCAAATTCCAAGTACTTTGCCCCCAAAACGGGACTGCAGTACTAAAAGGGTTAACAGTCCTCTGTTTGATCATACGCTCATATTTTTGGAAAACAGTTTCATGGGTAGAGGAGGAAAAAAGCGACGACCGCAGTCAGCATCGGCAACAGCAGCATGTCCGGACTACGTGCTGGGGTACACCTGGTTTAGTATATAGGGTGGCATGTCTCCAAAGTGCCACAGAAGATGTACGGAACGCGCGAAATATTCCAAGAAATGCTTGTACTCTAGCACGCTCATTTCCTACAAGGTTGGTGAGACCGCGCTTGTCGAATTTCAGGTCGCCATGCCTGACTCCAAAATATTTTATAGCCTGCTTGAGACTTTATCTCAGGGGGGGAAAGTGTCAATACTATTAATAAAGGACGAACACTACAAGCAGTTTAGTACAGCTGCGGGTTGTGGCTGACTAAAAGCCGCAAACTGACCTTGGTCATGGTTAATATTAATAGTTGGCATCACCTATAATAGCTGGCAATGTAACTAAACAGTCAGTTGCGAGCGGTGGTTTGCGAAGTTCTGCGTCTTTTGCATCTATCTGACTGGCGTGTTTTTGGCTCGACGTGTCTGAGTTTCTGACAAATACGCAACTATAAACACCTCCGAGCGTTAATATAACGACCGCTTGGTCTTCATATTAGTGTCTAAACGGCCCGCATACTTCCGCGGTAGTAGGATACAAGGTACCAGGTAGTTATTAATAATTGGCTAAAATCGCCAGCCAAAATGAGAGGTCCAGCCAACTCACAGCCCTGACGAATACCTGGTACTATTACGGGGGACCATATTGAATAGGACCTATGGTAAACACAAAACCCCATATATTTCGGTATTTTTACAAACAATAGCTGGTCCTATTAACTATGGTAATAATATTAATATTAGTACATCACTACATAATTCCACTATCACAGCATCGGCCACGCGAAGCAAGCAGCCCTACTGCTCTACGTGGTAGCTGCTGGGGCGTAGACATACACCAGGTAATAGGAGACAGTGTCCGACGTTTAACGTACCAGGTAGGGAGGTACCAGGTAGGAGGTACCAACCTGGGCGGCAATGTAAGGACCGTTTAGAAACTAATGTAAATACCAATCGGTCCTTATATTTACACCCAGAAATGGTACAAGGTTAGCGTACAACATGCGCGCAGCATGAAGATTCCTGTCTGTACTGCCGCAAGCTCTTCCTTAGACGGTCACATCATCGATTCCCGCTCCACGATCTAGATATTTCAGGGAATATAGATCCCTGATCTGTATGATCTAGCTCACGTTGCCGGGTGGGAGCCAGATGATCTGCATGACCTTACAGCAGGACATATTCCTGGGCTGGATCTGTACCGTACTCAGATCCCGCACCGCACCTCAGAACAGCAGGCTGGCTAGGATCTATCTGATATTTTTGTAGATGATCTATCTGATCTGTAGATGATATGTCCGACTTGTGGACACAACTCTCTCTCGTGTTTTCGGTCTTGCGACTATTGATAGTAACTAATAGTAACTACCAGGGCTCCATAACCGTTTCGTGATCCACTCGTCAAGTAATCGTTTTTGGTATCATACTATCGTTGTACAATACCAGTCGTATCGATCTGTGACATGATCACAGCTCTCTCTTGGAGTTGTGTGCAAACAAAACAAGCAAACGTCAGGCCTGCGCTACGTACTGACTTACAGCAGTACCTTACCAGGTTACCAGTATCACGCAAGGAAACACACCCCCTGGGGCTTTTTATCGCATGACACCGATTGATTCCACACAAAGGGGAGCACGCGCGACGCCGAAAATTGTGCCTTTTTAAAGGAGATACCGTCGAGATATTTTTAGTATTTACGAGGCAGGCGATTGCTTGACGCTTGCATTCTCAACTTTGACGAGATAACCAGCTTGGAAATTCGTCCGGGGGTGTTTGTTGACCCCTGCGTATAGGATTGCAGTCCCGTTCATTGGGACAAACCACTCAAATTCCAAGTAGTCCGACTGCCCCCCAAACGGCACTGCAGTCCTCGAAGGGTGAATTAAGCAGTGAGTTATTTTGCGTGTTCCGCGGCTACTTGCAACCTCGAACGATACACGAAAGCACGAAAATACCTACCAGGTACGAGTACTATTAATGCGAGGGTATATACCTGGATGGACATCGATCAAGATTTATCCTGCGGTGGTTGCGAAAACGATCACATGGCGACGCAAGGAGAATCCGAGGGGGGGTGCTCTTACCTTTACTACCCCCGCGAATTGTGCATACCTGGTATACCTGGTATACTGGTACGTACACAGCCATTTGGACAGCGGAAAATGCACCCAATATCGTATGGTACGAACACCATTTGCTCTTGATATTGATAGTATACAATACAAGTTAGTACGCGGCAGACGAGCCTCCTGGGGGGTAGCGCACACTGCCGCACGTGGGGGTGCTTTGTACGATATGCGCGGTGCCTTTTAGCTTGTTCTGAGCGCAGTGAAGGGGGGGGGGGGGGCATTACGTCGTCCATGCGACACAGCGGGAGGGCAAGAAAAGGAGACCACATTTCCAAGCACGAGCGACTATTACTATTGAGGGGCGGGGTGGTGGAGCCACAAGGACGAGACTGACGATGCCCTCTCGCCTCAACTCGCCTCAAGTTGCTGTTATGCATGGCCTCGAGGCCACCCACTCCTTTGGTTGGGTGATTGCTGTTGGCTGACAGCTAGTCTTCTGTCGGTTTTCCTGTTTCAGGCTTCAATCTTTGGCTTGCAGAAGTCTAAAGTGCTGCTATTAATATTTACCAGCCAGGATACGTGGTACATCTGGCATCATGCCCAAGTGGGCAGCCCAAGTACCTGGTATCGTGCTTCATCTATGGTACCTGGTACCACCTGGTATGTGATGCACTTGTCCTGGCGTGGTACAAGGACACAAGAACTGTCCACCTTAACAGGGCTGCATGGAACGAAGAGGTGCCCGGCCCAATGATCCCCCGGCTACTGACCTCTAGGTGGTGGTAGGGGATGGGGGGAGGGGGGGGTCGTGCCTTCAGACCGAGATATACATCCATCTGTAGCTCTGTACTCGTATACCAGGTATACCAGTAGCAGACACAACGATGGGAAATGGGAGCGATCCCGCGAACTACAGCAGTACTGCTGTATAATACAATGACCACACCGGGGCTGGGTTGTTTCGTGTCCTCGAGAACGATCGATCGAGGCAATGGTTTGTGGTCGCACAACAAAACCGGCGTGTGTCGTGAACGCCTGCGAAAAGAGGGAGACGTCCAAGGCAGGGTCACGTTGGGCGACACCCCATGAGTAAAATAGGTGGCCTAGGGAGAGGCACGGCCAGGCCACGTCGTGAAATCTTCGAGATGGAAGGCCTCAAACAGTTTGAGCACGCGTGGGCGGTCAAAACGGTGAAATCGATTTCGAAACAAAAACTGCTCCCCACGGCCATACCACCGACTCACTTGGACGGGGTGGATTTCTTCTTCTTCGCAACCGGCGGCGCAACGGGTGAACTAACGGCGCCGCCTTCATCCGAGGAGCCCCCCTGTCCCGACATGGACCTCTTGAGTGCAAGCCGCAGGCTCGACATGTTGGGCTGAAGAACGACGCCTTCCGGCTTGATGCTTCAAAGAAGAAAGCTGTGTCTCGTTTGTTCGTGCACCGAGAGAATACGCGCCAAGACGGCACGACCCCGCCCCTATGTACGCAGGGCAGTAACTTCAGGAAGCACGCCAGCACAGGCCACAGCAGCAGAACGGCCAGCGCAGAGCGCTCTAAACTCACAAGAGGGGAGAAATGAGGAATGACCTTCGCACTTTGAAGCACGAGCGTGGAGAGAGAACGTCCGCGGGGGGTTTAGGGAAGCATCCACGGGTTTCTACAACTTGGTGCATGTTTTTGCCGCCAAACGCCCCCTACCAGGCGAACGCTCGCACGCTCCCTTCCTACGATCAGCTTTGCTTTGCGCCAAAGTAGTCTCCTTGCCCGGCTGTTGGGGCACGAGTAGGCGTTCGTCTGGGATCTCGCAGTAGGAAAGGGGAGTGGGTGAGCAGTACTGCTTTGCTTCCCGACACGCCTGTGTTCGGCGCGCGGGTCGCGGGAATTCTCGTTGCTCTTCTTCACATCATCAAAACCCAACGACGAATATTACGAGCGAGTCGCGGCTTTGCTGTTCTTGGAGCAGGGGTGGGGTGTGCCCAGAAGACTGAGGTGTGACAGGGAGCCCGCGTATCTTTCCCGGTCATGAGCAAGAGGAAAATGTCGCTTCTTTCGTCGTTCGAGAACATATCACCCCAGGTCATCAGCCGGGTGGGCCGGGAGATACAAGACCTGCAGCGCGAGTGAGTCGAGTCGATCAAGCGCAAATAAATATGTTTTGGTATGTATGTCCACACGAGTACTCGTATAGGGACAGAGCGCAGAGGTTCGCTTCCATTGACTCTGGGTCGGGGGTGGGGCGCGGTGGCATGGCCGAAGGCATCAGCCTCGGTGACGGCGGAGGGGGTTTGTCTACGCTTGGACGTCACTTGCGTTCGACAATCTTCCTCGCTGTGCACGTCCTCGAACCTGCTCTACGGCGATGACGGGGCCGTGTGCTCTCTTCTCACCCAACGGGTAGTGTAAAAAAACAACACAGAAATAATGTTGCTCGGGCGTGGCTGGATGGGCGGGGTGCGGGGTGATCAAATGAAAAACCCCAACTGCTGCTCTGGAGCTGCACTCCCAACCCCAACTGACGAACTCTGCGCACCACTGCTGCTGCTGCTGCTGCTGCCGTCTTGATAAAATCTCCAGCAAGCGTCCTTGTGCCACTTTACTGGCGGACTCACAGCAGCAGACTTCCACGTCGGCCTTACCTGATACCTTTTTTTTTGCCTTTCCGGACCCCTGCCCAACACGGCGAACCCCTTCACCCCCCTGCCTGCCCCCTACTGCCCCCCCTCCCCGTGACCGCCGCCGTCGGTCGCCGTCGCCGTCGCCGACCCTGGTATATTTCTGGCGATAACAACAGTCCGCCTGACGGCATCCGCTTCTTACCCCAGGAGGAGGACACCATCGCGGAAATCCACGCGGAGATCAAGGGTCCAGGTAGGGGCACGAGCGCTACTGCTGCGTCAAAGCAATGTGAAAACTGCAACAGCGTATACCTGGCTGTATACGAGTGGTACTTTCTTGCGTGCACGTCAGTTATGGAATCACGAGGGTCACGTATCTACCAGTCCCGTCGCTCCCATTACTGCTGCTGCGTCGTTTTGTACCTGAGGTACGCCTTACCTGCGGTAGGTACGTACCAGGTACCTGGTAAATCTTTTCATGGCCGGCTTGGGGGGGTGACGGCGCAGCAGGATATATACCGCTCTACGTACTGCTGTTTTTGGTACAAGTGCTATCGCTGTACATACATGTCAATGCAGCAGTGCCTTGTACGAGTATTAGATACCTGGAACTCTGGTAACAGCTTTTGCTGTGTATATTCATTTCGATGCGAGTCGACGAGGGAAGAAAAGGCTGAAATCTTCTCGCGATAAAAAATGAAGGCACGTACCGTAGCGGGAAGGGGGGAGAAGAGCCTGCTATGTGACCCCGGATCTGAGTTACGAGTTGGAAGGAGAGAGAGAAGAAGATGTGCGAAGATGATGAATGGGATGAGACAAAAAAAAAACAAACAACAACAACAACAACAACAACAACAACAACAACAACAACAACAACAACAACAACAACAACAACAACTTAAGGCAGCCTTCCTTGAGGCAGCAGCAGCCTTGCGGCAGCAGTGTCTTATACCAGGTACATACCAGGGCAGTGATCGGTACGGCAGTATGTTGTTGCTGTGGTATTCTATTATTAATAGTATTAATAGTCGTGCCGTCGAGTGCAATATACCGATGACAGAAAACAGACAATACGTAAATCGTATTCTCAGCAACTTCGATCAATACGCCATTTATACGTTGACAAGCCTTCCGAACGCTACTATTAATATTAATAGAAGATTGCTGCTGGTGTGAAGAAATGCTTGCGAAGGTCGTGAGTCGTGGGGCGTGACCCCCACTCCCTGACTTGCATTGCGATTCGGCCAACAGAGTGTAACACGACAATAGCGGTACTAGCACCGGTGTTGCACGAGAGGGTATGCTGCCGTGGGAAATGTGCCTTGGGACTAGAGGGGGAGATTTGACGATAGAGATTGACGATCGCAGCGACGGCAACTTCTCTCTTGGTGGGATGATGCTATTGATAACACGAGTTGCCATGCAAGGAGTCGCCCGGCACGGGCGCAGCATACCCTATACCTGTACTGCTGGGTGCTCACGCCGCTCGTAGACGATTGATAACACCACACACAGCAGTTATTAACCCTTTCAGGACTGCAGTCCTGTTTTGGGAACAAACCAGTCAAGTTTGTCCCCAAAACGGGACTGCAGATCTGAAACGGTAATGTTGATATTATAGTAGCCCTGCTGTGTCATTGTTTTGATCGCTACGTTTATGATATAAATGTATATCGGGGTATCCGAAAGGGGGTAAGTAATCTTGAAAAGCAAAAGTATTGGGTGACGGCACTCCTCACTAAAATTACAGCAGTACGAATACGTAGTTTTTCTTTCTTTCTTCTTTTTCCCATTTATCATCTCCGCCCTTTTATTCTTCCCTCTCTCTCCTTCCTATTATTAATAGTAATGTTCGTAACTCAGATCCGGGGTTACATACGTAGACATCGCAGGCTCTCCCCTCCCTCCCTACGCATAGTTCGTGCTTTCGTTTTTATCGCGAGAAGACTTGTCAGCCATTTTTGCCCTCGACGACCCGCGTCGATTTTCGCCTACCCACGCTACGAATACGCGCTCTCAGCAGTTGATTCCTTGTTCTTTTTTTCTTCGAAAATAAAGAAATTCTCACTTTGGTGGGATTTGATTGAACTCACGGAATCAACTCTTATCAATATTACGGGGGACCATAGTAAGTAAACAAGACCTACGGTACACACAAACACCTATATTTACCGATTTCTACTAACAATATTTGGTCCTATTTACTACGGCCCCCCGTAATAGTAGCATTGGAGGGTACCACTGAGCCACCGGTCCGGCTCCTAAATACAACTATAGTGTCCAAAGATTTAGAGGCCTTTGGCGGGCCCAAACTATTAGTAGACCTCCGACCGATTTTTTTTTTTTCTTGCAGGAACGCCTCTTCCCGGGCTCGGGGTGATGAAATGGTTGGTAGTGTTGGGCGGGGGGGTGGGAAGGGGGTCATCGTTGGTTTAGTTGTTTCGCTGACACTCGCACACAAACGGAGCAACGCGACAAGCACACGTCTGACATCACATAAAGCACACGAGGAGCAACGTGGAACAGGCGACGTGGCACTGCGCTCGTGGAATAGACAGAAGGCATGTACTGGTATGTCTCTGGTATTGAAGGGAAAAGAAAGCAGTGATCATCAGGAGATCCTTTCACGACAAGGATTTTCCCTCTGTTGCTGCTGCTGCTGCTCTAACACACCTCACGCCTCGCCTGGCCAACTAGCCCGGCGTAAGAACAGCGAGCGTTTCTGACTCTCCTTGCGCGTAAATGCAGTCAGTCGCGCTTCTGTGTGCTACTATATTGTAGTTGCTTCCTTTTGCGAGAAACACGGTGCTCTTCCTTTGTTTTTTTACCAGCATGTGTTACGCCTGTGTTTCCGTTGTTCAAGTTGATTCAACCCCTGGGACTTGTATGTATGTATGTATGTATGTTTGTATTATAATATATTTATAGCAGTAGAGCCTACATTTTTCAATGCTGCTGTGGATGCGAACGACAGAACCCAAAGTATTAACTAATAATAGTGTTGGATATCGAAAAAGAAAGTGGATTTCGATACGATTCTAATATACAAGACTACAATGTGCGACGTAATCGATACGACTGCGATTAGTGATACCAGGTACCACGTGGAAGCTTTCATTCAGTTTCAGCGTTGAAAGCACGGGGGCACCAGGGGGTGCAGAGCAAACAAGTTTATGATTCGATATTTTTATGTATGGAAAATTCATCGGTACGATATCCAACGTCATCAGTATTTACCTTTCGGGGGACTGTCAAGCCACACGAAGCAGCCCCGGGCTACTGCTGTGTCTCGCGGATCGTTCCGACTGCAAGTACTGCAAGGCAAGGAGCGGCATGTCACAAGCGAAGCAACATAATACTCGCGATGTACTGTTCCGCGCTTACACTATTAGTAGGGCTGATATGGACGAACTCGTCATTGGTTTCGCGGACAGATAATCTACAGATCATTCCCATTTCTTGGTGATCTAGATCGTTCAGGGCAGACATACCCTGATATCTATGACCTACAGCAGTAACTCATGTAGCCGGGTGGGAGCCGTACAACCTGCATACTCCTGGGTTGGATCTGTACCGTACATATCTTGCACGATATATATCAATGGCGCCTTAGGATCTAAATTATCGATCCGACGTGTGATTGGATGATTTGATCGCCGTACCTGGGTCCCGAAGGGTTCCTTTATACTAGAGCATGCTCAACTTATGATGTATTTTTACCTGGATTTTCGATCTCTCCTCGAGCCATCATGCACATGACTGCGCGTCTGCGCACACTGGTGGGGCCGATGTCGCGGCAGGCGGCGGGGGGGCGGGGGGTACTCGTGTCATGCACGGCCGTAGTCGTATGACCATAGACTCTCGTATCCCTACGATGCCAGGACGGAGTGCGTCCGGTTTTCGCGGACCAGGCAGAAATTGCCTGCACCAAGCGCGAAGCGCCGTAAGATGTTCGTCGAGCCGCGTGAAGGGTAGGGAAGCCCAAATCTACCGTTGCTTCCATATCTATATATATACCTGGTATTTTTTTATCGCGAACGTCCCTCACGGTCCGATGCACGCGTCGCGTCACCACCGGACATGGTCTATTCGTGGGCTGCAGCAATGATGGCCTCCTCGATCCCGGAGCCACGCCTTTACCGGTACAATATGTAGCAGGTTGGCTGTTGTACCCTCCAGGCATCGACTTTTGACCCCGGGGCCGGCACCTTACCGTCGCCGGGAGCTGTCCCCAGCACATAGCCGCTGAGCTCGTGCGCTGCCCTCCACAGCAGAACGGCCGGGGGGGGGGGGGTGCTCGCCCGTGTGCCCTTGGTCGGTGTCGGGAGATGGTGCTGTGCTTGGGTCGCTATCGGATGTCCCTGCTAGCGCCGAGGGGACGTCCGCCGCGCTTCTTTCGGGAAAAAAACTCGTGAGAGTGTCCAGCAGCGCATTGGGTGCCGTTTATGTATGTGGCAGGCTTTGTTGGGCGGGTTGGTTGGTTGCCCCGGGGTGGTTATGTAGTCGAAGCAAAGGTTCTCCCTACTCCCATCGGCCCTGTAGCCGCAAACGCTGAACAGGGTCCCCCCACTCACGGGACATGCGTTGTATATGCTCGTATGATCGAGCGTTATGACGTAGTCTAGCATTGACCCCCGAGGGTTCTTAGGAACTGAAAGGATGAGGGCCTGTCCCCGCTATGGATCACGCCTCTTCATTGTGTCGGAGATAGGGTATCGTTTTGTCCCTCTTCTAATCCCGACCCTGAATGATACGGTACGGATGTAGCTTTGGGCTGGTTCTTCTTTACTTGGATAATGTGGGAGAAGAATGAAGGGCCATCGAAGCTGTGACCCGGCTTGACGAAAAAGTACCTGGGGAAACGGAGGTAACAGCGGAGATTCGGCACGTTGAACGTCAGTCAACAGAATGCCCATCAGATCGTTTCCGGACCGATATACAAGGCTCGTATCACCGTGTCCTTCGATCTAGCGAAAGTGGCGCCGTCGACGCAAGCAGTTTCCGAATTACATGCTGCACAATTGTCCACGCTGTCTGCAGAGGGCGTGTCATGTGAGTAGACGCTCCGCTGCCGCAGGCAACATGACCAATTGCCGAGAACGTATTTGTGAAAACTGTTCATCGCCTATGGACGACCCTACTTCGCTCGATCGAAGGAAGGAAGGCACACGGTGATGCTATCTCTGTCTCTCGGTCCAGAACCGATCTTGTGGGCGTTCTGTTGATTGACGTTGCCTTGCGCACGTGCCGGATCTCCGCTATCTCGCCTGTGTTATCTATGTACTCACTCTCATCAAGAACGCGTCCAGATCCACCCCGACGTAACGTCGAGGTCGTCGGGTTGAGCCAGATCGTCGTCCGTCTCAACTACCGTCCCCTCCACCACCTTGACCCGGCGTCTCTCTCGATATCTGCGATAGACTTCCCCCGCGTGAGGCGCCCATCGAAATTGTGACCGTTCTTCGTTAGTAACAGTTTTTTAGGAGTATGTAACGGCACATTTTTCATGTTGAATGTGATTTTGATTTGGGTTCCCTCTCATTTTTCGTTGCGCACGTCTTTTTTTGCCCCCCGATCCCCGCCCCCCATCCGCGCGCATGCTTTTTTGAGCAGTTGGAACGCCCTACGATGGAGGGTCGTTTCACATCAAGCTCGTTTTGAGCAACGACTTCCCGCACTCGCCCCCCCGAGGGTTCTTCTTGACGAAGATCTACCACCCCAACGTGGCCCCCAACGGTGACATCTGTGTGAACACCCTCAAGAGAGATTGGACCTCGGAAGTAACGCTCACACATGTTTTGCAGGTACGTGGTGTGTTTGTGGTGGTAGTATTGTTGGTGTTGTTGAGGTTGTTGGTGTTGTTGGTGCTGCTGCTGCTGCTGTTATTGTTGGTTGTTGGGGGTGGTCGTGTGGTTGTCGTTGTTGGTGTTGCTGTGGGTGTTGCCCCTACCTCATCCATCCTTCCTCCGGGCCCATCCAAACCCCCGCCCCCGCCCGACCGCTCACCCAATCGCACGCCTGAAGGTAATTCGATGCTTGCTCATCGTCCCGTTCCCGGAGTCGAGCCTGAACGATGAGGCCGGGCGGATGTTCATGGAGAGCTACACGGAGTACGAGCGGCGAGTGAAGGTGTGGGTGACGATCCACGCGTCCAAGTCGCTGTCGGCGGAAGAACCGACGTGCGTCAGCAGCAGCAGCGGCAGCAGCGGCAGCAGCAGCAGTAGCAGCGGCAGCAGCAGCAGCAGCAGCAGCGGCAGCAGCAACAGCAGCAACATTAGCAGCAGCAGCAGCAGCAGCAACGGAGGGGGAGTCACGGTGAAGGGGGGGGGTACCATAAAGGGGAGCGGGACGGGCGAGGCATCGGTGGGAACGAGCGGCGTGGCGGTGGTGGTGGTGGCGGGCGCAGCGACCGACGGGCCAAAGAAGAAGGCGTCGACCCCGGTTAAAGGGTCGGCCAGGGCGGGGGCGGGCGGAAACAAGGGTGTTGGCGTTGGTGCCGGCGGGGGAGGAGGAGGAGGAGTGTCGGGGGCTTCGACTACCGGCGGCGGTGGCGGTGGTAAGCGTCGAGACGATGCGCCGAGGAAAACGGTGAAGGACCGTCAAAAGGAGGCTAAAAAGAAGGGGCTTAAGAGGTTGTAGTGAGGAGAAGGGCCCTCTGTAGTGGGGGCGTGGCGCAGTGCGGGGAGGAGAGAGAGAGAGCTTGAGAGAGAGGGAGGCTGGGAGCCGGGTATGTTCACGCCAGGGGTGTTACCCGACTCCGGTGCCAGAAGGTATTAAACGGCAGTATGGTGGGGTGTGGCGCAGCGCTGTTTGTGCGCTGCTTCGTGACGGGGTCGGGGTGTACGGGGGGCTGGGGGAGGGGTCGGGGGGGGCGGTTGGGGAAAGGAGCTGGTGGTTTGGTCGGAATGGAAGGGTTCTAATAACATACGTAGACTAATGATGTAAGAATTATAACAACCCCGACGATATCGTAAAAGGTTTCGATGCGCTCCTAGGTTGCGTAGATGGATAATGGGGGGGGGGGGAGGGTCGGGGGGCCAGGGGTGGCTGGACCAGGGGAGGGGCAGGGGGGTCAGAGGGGAAGGGCGGAAGTTTGCTGCGTCGATGGTGGAAGGGGAAGGGGGCAATGTGCACGCCATCTCGGGAGAAAGAAAGCGGGGACAGGTTTTGTCGCAGCCAGATGCTGTCGGTTGCTCGCGCCGTCGGTATCCGTTGAAGGGGGGATGGGTCTGGCTGCGGCGTTTCTCTGACTGGCCTGGGGTAGGGGGGGGTGGGGGGGGGGGGGGGGGGGGGGCGTACTCATTTGTTGCTTGCCTTAGTCATTTGACCATTGACCAACGGGGGGGGGGTATAGATGGTGTGTGAGATGCAGGAGTGGACGGAGGGGTAGAGGACGCCTCCTGCCAAACCGTGTTTGGTTCGTTGGTTGGCTGGTTAGATTGGGCGTTTTCGGCGTAGGACGTAATCCGTGCTTCCCAGGTCGCGCGCCTGCCTGCCTGCCTGCCTGCCTGCCTCTGCGTGCTCTACTCGCACGGTTAGCTTCGAGGGAGTGGGGCCGTACTTTACCTTGGTGATCACAAGAGCTCGTACATCGAATGCCGACGAGAGGGGGAGGGAGGAAGGGAGGGAGGGAGGGAGGGGAGGGGGCATGTAGTTTGGATTGTGTTTCGGGCATGTTTGAGGAATCGTGTGGGGTTCTCGGCGTGTGGGGTTCTCGGCCTCGCGTCGTTTCGCGAGTGGTGTTGAAACCCATTGTGCTACGTCTTTGTATTGGGCGAAGTTTGCACGCGATTAGAAAGGGATTGGAGAGTTCGCGTGGAAGGGAGGGAGGGGGTGGGGTGGGGGGGGGGGTGCGCGCGGTGCATTTGTTACATTCGGGTATGGTAGATGCCATGGTACAGCGCGAAGATTATACACGTGGTACGTGATATTTTCTTCTTTGTCCTTGTCTTTTTTTTTCGAAAAAGATGAGTGCGGGTGCGGGTACTTCACGGGGGGGGGGGGGTTCTGGCTGTTGGAGGCGTGTTTTTTCTGTATTTTGTGCGCGTGCTTCCCCCCCCCCCCCCCCCCCCCCCCCCCCCCCATCTCTCACCCCGTTGGGCCTTTGGTTCTGTTAGTTTGCTTTCAATTTGGTTCACTCTTTTAACTGGGCTGTGTTTAGGATGAGGGGAGTCGGGGTTGGGGGCGGGCGGATTGGGTGTATACGACGAAACGCAGCAATTGATATAATGTACTCGTACGTATATTAGCCGAACTGTGTTTTTCCTTGTTATATTGGGCGCTCGGTTTTACGCGTATCATGTTTTTTTTCCCCTCTCTTTCTTTTTCGATCTGGCGTTGTTTTGTTTGTCGACGGCGTCGATGTTGTGGCGCGCGAAAAAGTGAATTAGAGGTCGGATCGTCGTCAGCAATCTGGGTGGCCAAAGGTCGTGTTCAGTTGTGATCGGGGCGCTGCTGCGTCGCTCGGCCGTGAGTGGCGGACGGGGGCGAAGAAACGCGATTTTGTGCTGCCGTACGTACGTATAGCTCAAGAAGCCTAAATACTACCTGGTATATAAATACTTGATGTGAAACTACTGCTGCTGTATGTAGTACATGCTCATTCATGTCCCGCTGAAAAAAAAACTCCCAATCCCTGATGCCCGCAGCAGCCGATAACGGCCGACCGTGGCGAGCACTTACTTTCCTCTCGCGTCATGCAGCAGCAGGGAGATGCCAGGAGTGTATGTCTCGAACTGAGCCCAGGGGGGGGGGGGCGGGTTGCCTGAGGCAGCCTGACCTTCCTCCCGGCGTTAATCGTTTTTCGACCCCAGTTCCGCTTTGGGGGCAAACTGCTTTTAATTTTACTGCTTTGTCCCCACATGTAGGAGTGCGGTGGTAGATGGGTTAAATCGTGGATCCGGTGAAACCGGTTCCACAAGAGATGACCCCGTCAGTCCTCCCAAGGAGACGGTCGACCTTGCCGGTGGTAATCGTTACGAAGGGACCGCTTGCGACCTTTGATCGATGACTCGGCACGCTCTTTTTAGGCCTGGCGTTCAAGCATCCCGTCGGTGCGTACGTGATTCCGAGGTCTGGGATCTATCTATACGTAACCACCATGTCCTACGCATTAATAAAAATATTAAAAATGTGCATGGGGAGGGATTTTTTTTCGTGTGTGTTGCAATATGGATGGGATCTATTAATAGATCAGATGGGCTTCCGCGCTTCCCTCTCGCGGCTTTTGAACGCGTCAATGATGTCGCCGGATACCAGAGTTTGCCTCACAGTCTCTCGCTCCATCAGCTTGCAAGTTCCCAGGGCTTTTCGCGGGCCATGACCCGACCCGCCGGTCGGGTCACGGGGTGTCATATATTTCACGGGTCGGGTCGGGTCAGGAAGTGTTCAAAATGTCACGGGTCGGATCGGGTCAAGAAGTTTTCAAATCTCGCGGGTCGGGTCAGGTCGGGTCAAAAAAAAATCAAAGCTCACGGGTCGGGTCAAGAGGTGATGAAAAGCTCACGGGTCGGGTCGGGTCATGACCCGCCAAAAACGGGTGACTCGCGGGTCGGGCAAGCATGACCCGCGAGTTGTTTTTCGCTGACCCGCGGGTCGGGTCCGCGCATCCGGCTCGCGGATCCGACACTTAAAATACTTCCCGCTCTCATACCGACAGGCTTATCTCGTGCTATTACTCAATACTAATCCTTTGGTATAATGTTCAAACATTGAAACATCGCCAAATCCATATACGCATGCCCGCATCCATCCATACCCACTACAACCAGGGCACATATCGCTGCGGGTCACAAAAACGAGCGTTCATTAAAAGTTGATTTTGAAGTGCCGGCCCACGTGCCGGATCCCCGGGTTGAACCCGTGGGTCAAGATGAATGATCACGCGGGTCAAGGTGACCCGACCCGTAAAAACCCGTGTCTCACGGGTCAATCGGAAGGTGGCGGGTCGGTTCGGGTCAGCAGGTTGTGAAATCTCGCGGGTCTGATCTGGTCGGGTCAGGTCAGGAGATTATCAATCTCACGGGTCGGGTCGGATCGGGTCAGCATTTTTTTTAATCTCGCGGGTCGGGTCGGGTCAAGAGGGTTTCAAATTTTTGCGGGTCGGGTTGGGTCAAGCCCACACGCCTCAAAAAATTCGCGGGTCAGGTCGGGTCAGCTGACCCGACCCAACCCGGCCCGACCCGACCCGGCCCGACCCGGCCCGACCCGTGAGGTTGGGCCTGAACCGCGAAAAGCCCTCATATTTCGACCTGGCGAATGACCAACAACGTTCGTACCGCGACAGCTTTCGCGAGGAGCATGGCGCTCTGATGTTTCTGAGGCTCCTCACTTCAGAGCTCTATATTTATCAGTAAGTCATGTAGTAATAAGTCGTCAAAAACGCGATTTGTAGAAAAACTAACAGTGCAACTCGATCAACAAAATCCCTAAGCCTCGCTAACTTTATCACTAAAAAGCATAAACATAGTAAAACACTAATAATGATCTTCAAACGTTAACAGTTGTTCAAACGTAATCAGTGTTGAGAATCAAAAACCGAAAGCCGTTGTTGTACCACGCCTCTTCAGGGAACCTCGGCTCGGAAGATCGCTACAGCAGTGGGTGTGTTGTCTTGTGTGCTACCGACGGTAGGGGCCAGCTCTACGAACAACCACACCGACAAACTACCCGCCTGTCTGCCTGCCTGCCTGCCTGAACCCCGCCAGAGAGGCCGAGTTGGCTGTGACGCTACAAAGCGGGAAGTTTCTCGACGAGGTAAGGGTGGACGTTTTCTCGCACCCGATCCCGGCTGCGCGCGGATTGGCTTCTTCGTCGCTGCAGCACTGCTGCTGTGCGGTGCCTTTCCCGACGAAGACGCCAAACTTCGGATACAAAGGCGGAGACGACGGTTTTACCGTGTGGTGGCGGCTATAGAGAAAACCATGGCGCGTACGACAATCGATGGGGAGTTTATTTGGTGCGTTTTGCTGGGCGACCCGGAGACAAAATAAGCTTTTTCGCACCCGCCTATCACGGGGGACCATAGTTAATAGGACCAAATATTGTTAGTAAAAATGGCCAAATATATAGGTGTTTATGTGTACCATAGGTCCTATTAACTATGGTCCCCCGTAATAATAACTCGTGACAACGAGACGTTTTTTCTACGGGGGCTGTTCGTCGTTATTGGTGTTTGCAAATCTATTTCTATTGGGTTTTATTTTCTTCGTTTCTTATCGCATTCACTAAGTTCGTCCTTCTTTGTTCTCTCCCTCCCGGTGGTAACTCAGATCCGGGGTCACGAAGCAGGCTCCCCGTCCTAACCTAGGAGATAGATGGTGGACACAGGCGGCGAAGCAGGAAGGGATAGGATTAGCAAAGAGTTCGTACCTTGGTATGCACTACTAGTATATGGAAACAACGTTCTAACGCCCAGGTGTTGGAGGGTGTCTCCATTATTAGGAGTAGGAACGGTGCTGCTCCGTCTCGAAAGGGATGCGTGGACAATGATCAAAGACTAAGGCGAGCAACGAATGAGTACCTTCCCCCCCCCCCCCCCCCTCCTCACCACGGTTCGTGCAAGGCCTTTTGATCGCGAGAAGACTTCAGCTTTTCTCTTATTGATTGGCGTCGAATTGTACTATATAGCACGTGTGTACGGGAGATCCAACGCAACGGACCGAACACGAATCTCGAGGCGCAGAAAGACAGATGTGAATACCTTGATTTTCACCCCCCCACCGATCGCTGCATTCGGTTGTCACCCGTTTTCCCGACTCGGTTTGACGTCCTTTCCGCACAGGGCTACGAACGATGTCCACTCCGATTCGGGCGCCGAATTCCCTACACATAATATGAGCTGTATATTGTTGCAGTGCGCCGGTCGTCTCTCGCGACGACTGCTCCGGGATTTGTGGCCGGGTTTCAATTCAATTAGCCATGTTTTGTGCCTCACTTGCCGTTCGTCGCACCCGTCATTTGTTGCCTCATTTAATTCGTCCAACCCGAACCCCCTTCCCGTGCATCGCTGGAATTAGTTCGGGCGACAATATGGCCGCCTGTTCCGCGGCAAAGCCCGGGAGATTTCGTGTTTTGTCTTTTCAACGATGCCGCGAGGGTCTATGGTCCTACTACGACTGCGGCCATGCATAATAATGAGTATCTGCCTGGTCGGTGAAAACCCGACGCGCTCCGTCCCGGCATTGTATGGATGCGAGGGTCTACGGTCACACGACCACAGCCATGCACGATACTTATACCGAGCACAATCAACCCTCCCCCTCCCTCGCTGGGGATGTAGCGGTATTATAGCTCGCTTTCCACGTTCCGAATGCAGTTTCGATCCCCCCCCCCCCCTATTATATAGGTTGGGTTGGCGTCGGTTGACAACGACACTGTAAAACATGCCGCTCACTACGTGAGAGCTTGACAACCACGGTACCCTTTGTGTTTTTTTTTCTTGGCGGTAGCCCACAGCTAGTCGTCGAGTTAGATCATTTGTGCGATGTAAATAGCCTTTACTCCGCGCAAGGGAATTGACCGCATCACGTAGTGTTTATATGGCAAGGCACCCAAAGAGGCAGTTACATGGTACTCCTATTGCTGTCTCTGAAAGTGACCATACCGGAAATTAAATCACATCTTTGAAGCCGTCATCCGTGTGCAAGCCCGCCTCACAAGCGGTTCTTAGTAGGATGCAGCTCACCCGTCATGCGGCTCGCCATACACCTCACGGCGCTTCGCGCTTGGTGCAAGCAGTGTCTGCCTGGTCGGTGAAAACCCGACATGCTCCGTCCCGGCATTGTAGGGATGCGAGGGTTTTTTGTCATGCGACTACGGCCATGCATGAGATCGAGTATACACCCCTCGTTGGGGAAGATATAGCGGTAGCTCGCTCTTTTCCTTTTTTTGAACGCCTTAATTATTGACCCCCCGATAATACACAATGAGCGCCCGAATGGTGGGATGTATTCTGACCGTGGTGGTTCGTGGCAATACCGTAAACAGACGTAAAACTCACCCATACACCATTTTATGACATTTTGTTTTTCACGAAACGGGGGCTTTTGCACTTCGAGATACGGAAGACCTCACACAAAGAAGTAAATAATCCGAGGGCATATCCGTAGTAAAATAGTGTTCACATGATCGGTGCTCGTCATGTAAATGATTTTGTGTGGCATTCGTGCTGTAACAAAATACTGTGACTCAATACATGTTCGTTTTTAGGCCGTAGATAACCGTCCTTCCCCGTTGTGCCTCACAGCGCAATGCGCAAGACAAATAACCAAATACCAGAGCCCTCCCCCCTCCAAAAGCGTCCAAATAATCCCACGTGCAGTAGAACGATACCCGGTCTCCGCGGAAAAAGCCGCTTCAAATAAACAAAACCTCTCCAAAATCAACCTCGCAACCAGCGACGATGCCGATCTGCATCATCTATAATGAAACATATCGTGGGACCGATCGTTCAGTATCGTCCGTCCGTCCGTCCGTCCGGATCGCGGGGAACGTTCCGGGGAATAATCCGTTAACGCCAGCAAGACCGCGTCGCGCTCGACAGAAATTGCTTGCGTTAAGGTTATCAATATGTGAAAAAAACAAAACATTGCACACACTTGACAGCGAAAATAATGTCAAAAGTGCGCACTTTTAGCTTCAAGGCCGGAAACCAAGAAGGCCCCTGGGGGAGGGGGGGGGGGGGGGGACATTAAACTCCTCTACGAATGCAGTAATTGTCCCGCTTCAACTTCAGCAGTCTCATAACGCCATCACAGTTTAAAGGGAAAACAACATCTTACAACCCCGCCCCCCCGCCCATACGACTACGGCCATGCAGTACACCTCCCCACCCCCGCGGTCGCGAAATAATTTGTGGTCTAAGGTGACACGACTGATGCAAGCAACAAACGAGTACGCCCCACCCCGCCCCCGCCGGGGGGGGGGTCTAAGGTGAAATGGCTGATGCAAGCAACCAATGAGTACGCCCCCCCCCCGCCCCCGAATGAGGATAACGTAAAAACAGAACCAGCTGAAAACATTGGAAAATGGAAAAAAAAAAAACTGGTGTTCCACTATTATTCCGCGCCTTTCTTTGTCCGGCCAAACAATTTGTTGATCTTGAACATGATGTCCGCCTCCGGGTCGACATAGTCCGGGGTCTCGTTGACTTCGATGTAACCGCCGAAATAGTTGCTCTTCGAGCCCACCGCGGCCTCGAACAGCATCGACTCCGCCACTCTCTTGCAGGCCGCCGCGTTCTGTCCCGGCACCTTGGCGGCTATCTTTTGCCAGTACGCGTCGCCGCTGCCGGAGGGGACCTCTTTTCGCGCTTTCTTGAAGGCTTCGAACTGTTCTTGGGTGCATGCCCGTCCATCGTCGTCGTTGAGGGGAGGAGGAGAGGGTTGGGCGGGCGAGGGGTCGGGGGAGGGCTCAGATCACACGCCACATATATTGGTGTACGCACTGCTACTGTAGCGTGCGAAGAATGGTGAAAGATGAAGCACGAAAAACGAAACGGAAAACGGAAGGACAAGAAACGAACAAAAGAAAACCACATCCGCGGAACGAATCTCGGTTGATTTCCCATTTTTCAATGCCTTAAATAGAGGTACTCGTAGCTTCTGCTCAACATGACAGGGAGAGCACTTGGGTCACTTCCCTTACTTGTTCCGGTTTTCTCGCAAGTATTGGCATGTCAGTTGTGATCATCATGTCGCTCGTTTTCAGAACACATGTCCTGTATTCCCGGTGCTACTATTGTTGCTACTACTACAACTATTATACTGGTATTGCTTCTAAACTACCGCTACTACTGCTATTACTGGGGGGCCATAGTTAACAGGACCCATGGCATACATAAAAACCTTTATGTCTAACAATTTTTACCAACAATATTTGGTGTTGTTAACTATGGCCCCCCGTAATACTACTAATACTACTGCTGCTGCTACTGCTAATAATGCCACTACCGCTACTACTATGACTACCATTACTACTACTGCCAACCCCACTGCTTCCATAAGTATTACTTCGACCACTACTGCCACTTCAACTCCTCCTTCCGCTGCTGCTATGCTGCTCGTGCAACCTGATGCCACAGTTCGGCTGAAAAGCGTCGGTTATTTTCCGACGCGGACTAACCTGCGGCGGAGTGAAGACACCCTCAGTCTTCCTGGTAGCCTTTCGAGCCACGACCTTCTTCTGTGCGGCTTCTCGCTGTCGCTGCAACGCGGGGCTAACCTCCTGAACTATTTTGGTCTGGAAATCAGTCGACACGCCGAGGGAGGAGGCAGAGGCCGGGAAAATAAGTGGAAATCCGGGGGTCGGGGTAAGAACATTTCGGAATGAAAGGAGAGGATTGGGTAAAACGACTGAATCGAAAAGGAAAGAGATTCGGGGTTTGTCGTGAGGGAGGTTCGAGTGGTGTGAGTCAAGCACCTGGTGGGACGGGCGTGACCCGCGTACGTATTGAACACGCTCAGGCATTGTTCGGGAAGAGTGTAGCACGGAGCCCATAGCGATAAAGGAGACGTACCTGCGATTCGGTTAGCTAGGACACATCGTATCATTTTCAACCAGATAGTCAACTGGCGAGGTCACTGTAGTGTCGCGCAGTTTCGGGCCAAGGGTAGACTACTATTTCGAAACACTCGGACGAGTACAAACCTTCGTTTTTATCCCGTGGTTCAGGTGCGGTGCAGCGAGCGGCGCAGGCGGGCGAAGACAGGAAGGACGGGAAGGTAATTCGTACGTAATCTACACACATACTTGCTCTTTGCTGTGGTGGGCTTTTTTATCTGCGGTTGAGAGCTGAGAGGCATAAATAGCTCTTGTAGTAGGTGCTAGCAGGGCGCACGCGGGTGACGTCGAGCAGACGAACACCAGGTGACACACTTTGTTTGGGGACAACCATAGCTGAGGTTGGGACGCCGTGAGAGTGGGGCCGGTACACAACGTTAACTTTTGACACGTCGAACAGACCATCTGCAGATCAGATAGATCATCTACAGATATCTCATCTAGATCCTAACCTGCCGTTGTGAGATGCTTTGCAGGATCTATACAGTACAGGCCCACCCCAGGAAATATGTACTGCTGTAGGTCATGCAGATTATCTGTCTCCCACCCGGCGATGTGAACTACTAATAGATCATACAGATCAGGGATCTATCTCCCTCAATGATCTAGATCATAAAGTGGGAATTACCTGTAGATGATCTATCTGTCCGACGTTTGTAATGTTTGAACATAAAAAGAGAGCGTCCAAAACGAAATATCAAACGTCGAAATGCTACACGCTCACCTTCTTGCCTCCCTTCACAGTCCCCCCGGCGACGGGCCTTGCGTTCACGTCGCTCGTCTTTTTCTTCCCGAAGTCGAAAAACATCGCGGTCGAGGTAGCCGAATTTCGTCGTCGAATCCCTGACGACGACGATGCTGAAGTTTCGGCGAATGTCCGCCGGATATGGGCGGTCGGTCGTGGTGCGCTCAAGCCGAAGCCTGAGAGTAAACAGAGGGTTCGGCGCGGCAGGGTTGTGTGGCCGAGGTATGCTCGTCTTTAAAAACAAAACAATGGTGACGTACTCGTACAACAGTGGTAACTGGTGGGAATGAGGCGTGACCTCAGCACCAGCAGTAGTCAAATTTGCGATGCATCATGCTGGGCGAATACGGATTGTTGTGCTGAACCAACACGAACGAACATTTACGTACGCGGTCTTTGTGCCGTGGCGTTCGGGTTCATTCTTTCAAGACAAAAACAATCGTCAGCAGCAGCAGACGTGGCGGCGGCAGCAACAGCAGCAGCAGCAGCAGCAGCAGCAGCAGCAAAGCAGCAGTGGGGCACACGAGGCCAGGGTCAGCGTCGCTGTACGCTCGGCGTGTCCGTACCCTTGAACCCTTCGTACACGTACTCGATTTTTTTTTGTGTGTGTTGGTTCCCCAACCCGAGATTCGGCATAATTTGAGCACGAAAAATCTGCACCGACCTACAGAAAATGTGTTCGAAAGAGAGAGCTTCTCGTAGCAGGTGCCACCAGTGCTGTGCGACATCTACAGCAGAGCTTCTCCTGCTTTCCTCCCCCTCATCAGTAGGAGGGCGGGCCTGATAATACCACCTGCAGCATGTCTGAGGGACAGGGCCCGAACGTTGCTGTGAACAGGCACATTTTGCCCACGAGTACTCGTAGAGTTGACTTTCGTTAGGTACAGTGGAACTAAAAAACGAAACCCGATATGATATTACACGGTTCTATTTTTTTTCGAACCATGGCCCAGCCATGTGCCTACACACGTTGCCGCACCTATTAATAGCTCGACCAACTCCGAACGACTTACAACCGCATCAGCACGAGAAGGTTTCGTTAGTGTGTGTGCCCAGAGCCCGCCGGGACTGGCATTGGTGCCGTGCGCGTTGAGCGCGGTGGACAAACGTGGCCGAACAAAATGTCGAAACACACACATACAGAGAAACTTGAAACAAGGCATCCTAATCTCGTACAAATTGTTGTGCAACTTTGGCTTTTTTCCCTTGGAAAACCAAGAAAAAAAGGCCCGCCTCGTCGCGCTCGCGCGCCTCGATTCAAGCATGATACCTGGTACATGCACGATACATACAACGTGCAGCAAAGGACGGTATCATCTACAGCACAGAAACACAGAATTCGCAAACAGCAGTGCTATGAATACCATGATACAACCGAGACAACTCACATACCGCTCCGGATGCAAATATACAAGGAACTTTCAAGCAATAGCAAGATTGGACTAGACACTGAGATTCCTTGTACTGTGTCCTGTGACTGTCGTTTACCTTGGTAGTGGAAGGCTGTGTCAAGAGTCGTAAAAACAAGTGACCATTACGTAGACGTACGTAACGATGAACAGATAGAACAGCAGCTCGGACGTGTAAAAGTACTGGACATGACGACAGCCAAACCTGAGGGAGTCGTGGTTGCTTAGAATGCATAGCAAGAGAGCGCTCTCCCCGAATCTTCAGGCCTACGGGCACGGGTAGCACAAGCACGCGGAGCTTGGGACTGCTGTACGGCTGTGCTGCAGAGATTGGCTCGAAACGACCCGTTCGAGTATCAGGTACAGGTACATCGTACCCTGAAAGCTCGTACACCCTTTTAAAACCGCAGTCCCGTTTTGGGGAGAAACCAATCAAATTCCGAGTAGTCTGTCCCCGAAACGGGACTGCGGTTCCAAAGGGGTTGAGTTGTACCTACTACCTGGTGTACAAGGGCTATACACAGGGAGCATTAGAGACTCGAGAGGATGCAGATCACTATACACGTATCCATGCAGAGGAGTATGGACAAACACGCAGCATGGACCCACCAGAACAGGGGAGCGCGTGCGCTGTGCGCGTATCTGCTCTGGCTCCGTTGTGCGGTCGCGCCGTAAACCAGCGGCCGCGCAACTCAGTACGACAGCTCAGCGGCACAGCAGCGATCAGCAAGCCATCTACAGCAATACCTGGTACCAGTTTAGCACGCCATGCTGTAGGCGCGTCTGTGATGGCTGGAAAAAACGATGCATGAGCTTGTTTGTCTATAAGCTGAAGAAACGGCACGGACGCAGGGAAGTGCTGGATGTCGATCTGGGTAGAAAGAACACACACACGGGACACGGATACGTACCGACTTTGAATTTTGCTCTTATATGTGTATGGGCTCCACCCGAGGATCTACGACAGCACACATCCTAGCTTGTTCTCACCTTCTACAGAGACAATCGCCATCAGCAGGGCGAATAGCGCGGCCAAGTGGGTGGTTGCCATTGCCTCCTCTGGTTCTCTAGCTTTCAATACAGGAGCAGCTCTACAGTCGAAGTGCGGGATGAGCTCTTGGGTATGTGATGTTCTAAGCCGTGAGCTTGGTTTGCTCGTCTGACGCTTTTGAGTGCTCTGACGGTGACCACCTCACCTGCCTCCTGCCTCGTCAGCGTCGCGGCACTGTCAGGTTTCGTGTCGGATCCCGCCGCGTTTATTGTAACCGAAAAATTGAATTATGCTGGTCTATTCGTAGACTCGTAGACCGTACGAGACAAACGGGTACTGTAACACAGCACTTGCAGCCGGCTCGACCGTTTTGAACCTTTGACGGTTAGATTGATGGGGGGAGGGGGGGATCGGCGGACGACAACAATCGTCTACTTCGTCGCTTGCTGTTGCTTTCGACTTACTATTTCACCGCACCGAATTATTTGTTGTCGGTTCATGAAATCTTGCATCGGATACTTGCCTCTCTGCTCCCTTGGTGTGCCGGTCGCTCTCTGCAGCTTTCCCCTAGTCAACGCCATGCGTAAACAGGCTTCCAACTGTGGCATAACGACAACGAACGGGACACACTTTAAAATAAGCGATTAATCAGAGTCCACTGAAGGCACCATAGACATGGACATTCAATTGAGTTCCGTGCTTGAAAGGAGAGCCAGCCACTGCGAGCAGCAGTAGTAGCGGTCAGTACAACTGTAGTCCAAGAAAGCTGGAGCAGGAAAATGGTTCAAGTTCCTGCAGTAGCTGGGCACCACAGTGTAGGTGGTGGTCATCGTCGTCGTGGTCACGGTGGTCCTGCCTGTCATTGCCGACGGCGCGCCGGAAGCGCACGTGGGTCATCTCGAGACTACGGAGAGCGAGCCGTCGATCCCTCCTCCTCCTTCTCCTCCGTATCACTATACCACAAGCTCGAGAAGAGCTCCCTCGAAGACGCCGAGCACTCTCTGTCACAGGTATGCGCCTTCTTACCGATTACAATCAGGACGTTCCAGTCCTGGTGCGTACCTGGGGCGTATCAGATACTACACTATTTGCTGACATAGGCTCTATTACTGCTGCTGTAATCTGTGGCTACATGTACGGTATGCGCTGTATGTCTATCTACAGTAAGTACAAGAAACAAAACAACCACAGCGAATTTAGGATAAAATACTAGCAACAGAGCACACCTCGACACTGAACGCGGTTGGTGGGGAGATGTCTCTCCAATCAGCGCTTGTGAAGTGTCCAATGTATCCGCGACTTCAACACGCCGCTGCTGCGCGAACGAGTGCCTTGCACGACCCACAAGCGTTTGAAGTGGCAATCCAATTGAACTGCTCGTATGTGTGTCATACGTACTCCTGCGTAGCCGTCTAACTGTGCCCTATGGCGACCCGGGCTGCGCGATACACCCCGATATCTTCCTTGATAGGCAACAAGCCGCACTGAACAAGCGACGGCTGCGCTTCCACACGATACTCGAACTGCGAAAAAGGGCAACCTCGACGCACTGCTATCGCTGCACCCTGAGGCTGATGCAGCTGTGCGCTCAGCAACGGGGAAAGACACCACGTGCCCGCAGAAGTTTATGGATCGTCACAAAGGGTGCGAGGAACAAAATCCGTTGAAATCCGTATCATTGCTTGTAGCCGTGTTGCACGTGCGGTCTTCAAGGTGGTACCCAAAGTGTCCGGAGTGATTCACGCTACTTCTCGCGGGCTTTGATCATACACCTGCGTGTACTACAGTACTGCTGTACTGCAGTACTCGTAGTTGTACTCGTGCGTAGCTCGGGTTGGTACATCCATCTGTCCTACTTGGCCTTGCTAAAAATCTTGGAAAAATCGCAGGAGCGAAGAAACCCATTATCGTACTCCTACTCGCAGTCGAATTCGATGCACACGGCGCGCGTTTGTTTCCGTCGCCACGAACGAAGCTATTACTCGTAGCAGTCTCGGGGCGGGAACCGAAGTACGTCAGCCCCAGGAAAATCACCTGTGTATTTCAATCCGCTTCACTACACCCGCCTCTTGGTGGCACGCTACGGAAAACACGCCTGACAACAACAGGTAGTGTTCTATTAATAGAGAACACCTACATATCATTAGAGCGATAGTCTACCAGGTACTTGGCATATGAGAGGTAGCAGTAAGAGGGGGTCTTCCTTGTAAGCAAGGGAAATAAGCAACGGCAATAGCCAACCTGCAGTAGACCACCATCATACACAAACATGCAACAACACCTATCCTTCTGAACATGGCCAATTCTCTTTATCTGCCGTCAGCCTTCCCTCTGCATCTTCTTGAACTCGGCAGCAGTCCGTTTGTTCGACATATCTGGGTAGAGAAAACAAAAAAACGAGCAGCCCCGCACCGGCTGGTGTTTGCAGGGACATTGCACCACCTCCTGCCGCTACCAATAGTGGCACACATACTGAAAACTCGATGTATTGGCAGCAAGCCTGCCCGCTGGAATCACCTATTAATAGTGCGTGTGAGGATATTGTGGGCGGTAACGACGACAGCAACAGCAACAACAACAACAACAATAACAATAATGCCGGCAGGGATTACAACAGTAACAACAGCAGCGGAAAAACAGGTACAGGAACAGCAACGACGACAGCAACGATGCCACCAATAGCACCGACAAGAGCGCGAGAGTCCTATCCTCCCTGACCGCTGAGGGTACGACAGTAGTGACTACGAAGGAAGACTCCGACCGAGCGCGTTTCGCGGGGAGCCGTGGTAGTGGGCGTAGCACTACCGATAAAGGTCGTGGGAATAGCGGCGGGGAAGCAGCGGCAGCGGTAGCGGCGGCAAAGGAAGAGGAGGAGGAGGAGGAGAAGAGGAAGGACGAGGAGAAGGAGACAAAGAGGAGAGGACAACGGGGGCGCTCGGTTGGGTTGGCCGTGAACGCGGTGGCCGGAACAGTGCTAGCGTGGCGGGAGAAGGACGCGTTAAGGACGCAAGGTGTCTGCGCTGTCCGTGCGCCTTGCCTGATTACATCTTACACACACAGATTAGGCCTCTGTGATCCAAGGGATACCGCAGCGTCAGCTTCCATCGTGAGCTGAAATGCTTTGACGCATGGGGACACCTCTGACGACAACCCAATCCCGCCCCACCCCACCCCACCCCACCCCGTGTGCACTGTTTTCTCGTCGGGCATGCGCCGCCACCCGAAGTGCCGATAGCGTGGGCGTCATAAGCCTATCTGAAGTACGGAAGATTCGACAGTCTTTAGCAGGTACGGCGACGTCACAAGCATACACCACCACTACTATGCGTAGCAGTCGTGACTTGAATACGAACAAATACGCGACATCATCACCATTGACTGTTCTTCCTGCAGTGCCCCACGATATGCTATTTCCGTCCATCGCATCGTCTCTGACGCAGCGCCTCCCTTGGGAACTCCACCCCGCTCGAAATTCCACACCAACGCCGAAAATGTGATTTTGCGAGAAGTTTTGCGAGAGAGGGAAACACTATCGCTTCCGCGACGAAGCCGAGACCGCAACCGCGGCAGGGTGGCCACGGCGCACATCGATGCCATCATCGTCGCACTAATCAAAGAGGGCTTGCAGGTGAAGGGTTCAAGAGAAGGCGGCAGCGGCGGCGGCGGTGGCAACGGCAGCAGCGGCGGGAAATTCGGCGTGAGAAACAGCGGCAGTCGGGCTGGGAGCAGCCGTGGCGGCAGCGGCAGCGGCAGCGGTAGCAGGGGCTGTGGGAGCGGGGGTGACAGGAGATATAAAGGCGTAGAGCTGACAGACGCCGAGGTGGGATCGATCATCGCGCACGTGAACAACGACCAATCCACCGAGGTCGACGCACAGGTGGGTGGTTCTCGAAACGCCCACGGTATTTTCGGGATGGAGAGCATGTGGTCGACATGGTAAGTAAACGTCGCTCGCGGTAGAAGTTCGCACTAGCTTCGTCAATCGGCTGTCGAATGTTCTGAAACAAATCTACCTGGTGTAAGCCAAGCAAGTCCGGTTTTCGGCACCCTACGCTTTCACGAACGAGGAAGGGTGGTGGACCGGAGAAAGCCAAGAGAACGGAGGGTCTTGGGCGTGCCGACCGGGGGGTGGAGACCAAGCTGCGGAGACGCAGCATCAACAACAACACGCGCGTGTTGCACTTCCCTGCGCTCTCTGAGTCATACCACGACATGTAGGGGTGCCTACGTATCGCTTCTCAAGTTCCTCTGGCGAGGAGCTCTATAACTGGTCCTAAACAGCCGACTCTGGAATATTTGTCATAACTCAAAAATGGATTGCGACTATGTTGGATAGTTTTTCAGTTGAGAAGGCCCGTTAGTAAGACAATTTGGACCTAAAAGCGTACCCTCCCTACTCCCATACCCGTGGCACGGCTCCTCTGGCCGGTTTCCGTCCGTCGGTCTTGTGCGTAGCGATCTACATGGAAGGGCGCTCATGTATTTTCGAAGGAGAGCGCTCGTGGACGACCGCGCGCGGTACCAGTAGACTGTACGTTTGTTCGAGTAGGTGGCAGCAGCGTCGTTTGGCCCCGCCGGCAGGCCGTGCCTGCCCCATGAAGCTCCCGTCTGTGAACAGTGTTAGACGAACAGCACGTTACGTATCTTACGCGATTGCTGGGTAAAAAATCTGGGCAACGCACCCCCCCAAGACTAACATAGATGAACGAAACAGGAAGGGGATATGTTAGACAAGCAAAAGGTTTTTATGTTATATATGGAAAAAGCATAATGAGCGCCCACACGTTGAAGGCGTCTCTATGGTCGAAAGACTGAGGCAAACTACAGATGACTACGCCCGCCCCCCCGACGTGCTTCGTCCCGGCATCCTAGGGATGCAAGGGTCTATGGTCATACGACTACGACCATGCATGACATGAGTTCACCCCCACCCCCAAGACTCGTCCCGGTTACCTTGAGCAACTCTTTCTTGCCGTGATCGTGCGATCGCGTAACGTGGATACCTCTGCAGGGGCTTCAGTTGGCTATCAGCGCCGCTAAACGGGGCAATATATCTGATACCAGGCTGGCCGGCCGCGTGCTGAAAGCAGATGACATGCTGCGTCTACGGCATCTTAGGGTCCGAGACGTGTTCGAGATGTTGGTGAGTACAATGGAACGGTTTCTTTTGGGGGACACAGGCATAACGGTCAAAACACTATCTGACACGGAGAAGTGCGGTCATAGCAACCGTCCATACTTGGGGTAAACTATCGTAATCGCCTAGAATTGAACAAAAAAAGGAAAAAGGAAAGAAAAAAGAAAGTGTGTAGCCTAGGCGCTCGCCGTATAAAGGAAGTTGTAAGAGATCCACCCCCTTTTCGCCCCCCCTGGAAAAGGATGACAGCCTAACATCTGATTTCAAGTTTCTTGCGAGATGGCCGATACTGCACCTTGAGTGCGCAGTACGAGCTGTATCATGCTTGCGCGCTTGTCGCAAGAGCAAATGCCGCGGTAGGAGTAGTGCCTTATTTTCTGGGCTTCGCACACGAGGAGCTCAATGTCTGAACTCAAACCTTTACTTCGTAAGAAGATAGTTCGCCCAACCCGGCCAACACCTCTATGCCCTAGTCCCCAAAGAAAACATACTATTACTTGTAAAGGTATCGTACTACAGAAACCGGTAGGAACATATTGAGACAAGAAGTGCAACGAACAACTCCTGCCATGACGAGTCTAAAAACACTTTCATGCCGTCTGTGGTTCTGGTGCAAAATATGCCATTCCACTACCCCGGGGCCCGGGCTGCTTCGTGTGGCCGGTACTACTATTTCGGGGGACCATATTAAATAGGACCGACGGTACACACCAAACCTATATATGTCGCTATTTTTACTAGCACTATTTGGTTCTATTTACTATAGTCCCCCGTAATAATACTTAATGTTACTACTGCAACTGGTATTTCATTGCGCCACGTTTTTCTTTCACGGTTGTCCTCTCTGATTGTTCCGGAAAGAATAGACCACTGCATACTTCTACTACCTACTTGCTCCGTTTTATGCAGTGTTTGCACTGTATGTATAGTTCGAGGAGCATGCTCTTTCCCGAGCGCTGTCGAAGCGCCTTTTTCGTAGCGCAAACTGTGCGGCCCTTCCAATAGCGCCTCTTTTCCCGCGTGGGATGTCGGAAACACACCGTACCCCGCAGGACGCCGATGGCAATGGGACGCTGTCGCGCGAAGAGCTGAGGGAAGGGTTGCGCATGCTGTCCGGACACGACAGGTACGGCATGACATGATGTGTGTGCGAGGTGGTGTAGCAGTGGTAGCTCAAACATGCTCGGCTGCCAAGCGGTTGAGCCCAGTTTCGAAGGTTTCCGGCCAAGACAAGCCCGCATTTTGCGACTCGTGATTTTTCCCGTCGCTCCACATCCATCTTGTTTAGGCTCGAGAACGCTCTTTCATAGAGCTCATCGAGGTCGCCGCTTTTGATCTCGACCCGAACGCGGAACCAGCGAATGGTGACGTGATTGAACCATTCGGGATATTGTTTCGCCGTTGTGAAATAGGCCGGCCGCCCTACGTAGCGTTTCTGGACGGTAACACAGGTTGGCGTAGGGGTGAAAGTTTTGTATTTTGTCGGTGTTGAACGAAAGAGTGTCATAGACCGCCCAAAAAACCATCGGACGCGAGGACTCGGGAATACTATAGATCGATAAACTCGAGCACCGACGGGAAATTGCAACCAAGCCCGTGCTCCCTCCGTCCCTCCCTCCCTCCCTCCCTCCCTCCCTCCCTCCCTCGCGCCCCTTGGTTTTCCGTATCCGACAACCGTGGTTGGCGTGTGTCAGAGCAAGGATCATTGAGCGGCGACAAGCTCTGCGCGAGCGCAGGAAGATTGAGCGGGAGAGGGGGGAGAGGAGGCGAGATACAGTCGCGAGCTACTTGGCCAGGCTGGAAATCCCGCCGGAGGAAGGCCCGGAAAAGGTCTGCCACACCGCATTCTGCAAGGTTGCGAGAAAAGCATGCCTTGGTCGGACTTAACGGCTACTCACATACAGTAATCGGCGTGGGGTGAAGGAAGTGTGCCAACCAACTGGGTTTACGTTTCGACATAAAACGCATTTCGGGCCATAAACGCACCAGGCAAACACAAATACGCGGAACTCCGCAAAAGTACCGCAAAGAACCAGCTGTAACCCCTGGCCAACTGTGTATTACGAGGAGCCATAGTAATCAGAAGCCACGATGGACCCGAACGCCACACACTGTGAAATATATTCCCCTATGTTTACAAGCCACCTTTGGTTCTGTAAGAGCAACTAGTCAGCCAACTTACAGCCCTAGCAAGCATACAGCGACGGCGCACCCACGAATAGGTTTTCGTCCTGCCTCGAACGGTGTAGGTTCGTGCCTGACAAGGGCACCGGTCGCGGTCCGTAAGGCCGATGGTATTCGAAGGGAAGCGTGCGGCCTTGTCAATTCGGCTACGCTCCGCACGTAAAAGTGCGCAGGCAGTCGTATTGCACCAGGCAGTCCCTTTTGTATAGTTCGCATGTTCCATTGTTTTCTGTGTCGCGGCGTCGAGCAGACGGGTCGATGAATCGGCCAGGAGGTACATGCACCGATCTCAATCCAAGGGGTGTCCGTAAACATAACTGCAGCACCTTGCGTCGCCCTTCTGTGCTAAGCATCACAGTCCCTTCGTGAAACAGTGGTTCTTACTATCCGCCCCTTGCATAACGATGGCCCCCTCCGACCCTCTCGCTCCCCTCTCGTCGAAAACCATCCTTGCTTTGTGATTTCACGCGGTGATCAACTGCTACCGCCACGGCCTCCGATAACGAAAAAAATGGGAAAAAAACGAAAAACGAAAACACAGGAACCGGATTTCTTCCCCAGAGAGGCCACCGAGGAAAGTGTCTTGCACGATATGGTGCGTAAAATAAGCGATTTCGCGGGTGATGACAATGATGGCGACGAAGAGGACTGCGATAGTGACACAGCGGGAAGCAGATCTCCGTTTCCCTCTCAACGACGCCGCCGTCGAACCAACGACCACCGCTTGAACCCATATCCAACGGTAAAAACAAACAACGGTCTTGTGGCGGACGACCAACTCAGCCAGCTTAGGGAGCACGTGTTCGTATGGAAAGCGACCGCAACAGCAACAGCAGCAGCAGCAGCAGCAACCTCAGCAACAGAAGCAATATCAGATGCAGCAGATGCAAACTCTCGTACTGATGCAGACTCAGATGCAGCAGTAGACAGAGCATCGCACGAAACGGGACGATGGCAAAAAGAAAACGCAGAGAATCAGACGGCGCGCGCGGTTGAACGCAGGGGTGGTAGCGTTGGTGGGGGCGAGGTAGAAACGATTGTGGAGGAGGGTATGCTGGAAGATGGAAGAGGAAAAGGGCAAGGGCTTGCCCCAGAGGGGACTGCGCCTTCAGCGCTTGGCCCTTTGTCAAGCGAGAGCAGCGCACATAGCAGTATCCGCAACACGATCTCCGAGTCAGGTGACGCCGCTTGCAGTAACGGCGAAGGTCAGCGACACCCTTCAAAGGGCGGGGATGGTGGTGGTAGTGCCCGAGAGAACACGGGCGCGAACGTTGGGAACCAGGACGAGGCACGCGGGACCAACGCCAACACCGAAAACCGCGACGGAAAGCCCAAGGGAACCTTGAAGGCCTCCAGAGGAGTTCGAGGGTCTGCCACTTTTGCAGGCACAGGCGTGCACGAGAGGAAGGGCCGGAGGCGGTCCGCCGCGATAACCGCGGCGACGGCGGAGGCCGCCAAGTTGGCGGTTAGAATGAGGAGGCTAATGCCGGCGGCGGCGGCGGTGGCGGTGGTGGCGGGACGGGGACGGGGACAGGGACAGGGACGGGGGCGGGGACACGGGAGGCCGTTGTCCCCGGGGGCGAGGGTAGCCAAGACTCCGTTTTTTTCTCTGCTGTCGTCGTCTTCGGCTGTTGGCGCCAACGCTAGAGCCCGGTGTTCGCCGGCTGAGCGCAGGGCGGCCATCAAACCCGTGGTGGCGACGACCAGGCTAGGAGACAACAACGCCCCAGAAAACCCAAGGACTTACGATCTGGACGATCGCTTCCTCAGGGCGTATCTCCAGCGGCGGTTTGAGAGGGAGCGACTTCCGCGGCTTTTCGCGGTTCGGTCTGGATCCAGCCGCCATCGATACACGGTCTGCAACGCCTTCGAGATAGCGAAAAGGCAGGGCGCCCGCATACCGCCTGTCGTTTGACCGTGAAGAGAACCGAAGAAAAACAAACAAGCCGGGGGCGCGCGTTTTGTACTCCGGAGTGTTACGTACACGAGACCATAAGCGTTTGAACATTGAAGAAAGCGGGTGTAGAATGTCAGAGCTGCTGACGTATCAGCACTACGTACTCGTAGTTGTGTCGTGATGAGGCTATATAGGCATTTACTGTTCGCAAATAGCGCTCACGAAGTATGGCCGAGTATTAAGTTTTCACCGGTACTTCGTATAACCGTTTTAGACGGTTGCGTTTGCTTGCTCTATAAACGCCATAGTGTGATCGTTTATTTTCGTGAAATGGGATCATCGTTTGTACGAGCGACAAATTGAAGCAGTGGGGTAGCGCTCACATTGTGAGGTCTAGTAATATTGTCAGGTGGCTCGTCACTAACGAGAAAGACATGCGTCCCAGCGACGATGCTTCTAGTTTTCGTTGCTTTTGGTAGAATCCTCTCACTTTGGGAGAACGGCGCGCCTCTCCGGTTCCAACCGGCGCGCCTGGAATACGAAGACGACCGCAGAGTGTGGCGAGTTTGAAAAACGCTAGGTCAACGGGGTACGCCCGCGCCAACGTGTGGATTAAATCCGCGTCTTCTTCTCATGTTTTCGGTCTCAGTAACGATAGCGATTAGAGGGGGGGGAGGGGTGTAACCTAGCGACGGGAGGGAATTGACCCGGGATAAAGGGCGGGCTTGGATAGTTAGCACGTGGCATGTGCTTAAAAGTACACCACATCTTTAGCCGCCGACGCAAACACAGTGAGGCAACTCAAGGGTTTTTCAGCCGCTCGCCCACTAGAATCCCACCAGATGCCCATAGAAGCAGGCGACTTCTCGGGATGCACGTAACGCGGGATGAACAGGAGAACACAGGATAGGGTGTCCAATTGATATAATTGCGCCCTACAGTAGTTGGCTTGGCGCCAAAGTATCGCACTGCGGACGATGAAGAAAGCCTCTCACTGCTGCCTGTACATAAACATATTGTCTTGCATGTAGCTGTGGCGGCATTTTCGCTGTTCGTGCCGTACAGCGGCTAGGGCGACACAAAGAGGTCTAGAGCTGTGCCTGCTACCCTTCCCCGGCGCGCTATACATATGTCCGCAATACCCTGCATCCGAAGGCCTTCATGGCTGTTCTTGATTTTCGATGGGACGATGTGCGTCGAGGCTGTCTCTGTGGGGAAGATGAGCAGAATACCTGCACGCATTATTCCAGCATGTTACGAGCCTCGCCCTGGTCAACAAAACGCTCAAAGCAACAGCCCAACAAGTTGCGTAGGAACTGCACGTACAAAAAAAATGCGCAATGGACTTATGACTCCGTGTTCGTCTGTTATAGCTGACTTCGAAGGTTTAGCACCTGAGACCGATCATGATCCACTGTAGATCATCTTGTTCCTCACTTGCAATTGTGGGAGGTAGTGCAGGATCTGCGTAGTGCAGATCCGACCAGGAAACATGAGCTACATCATGCGGACTATACGGCTCTCACTCGGCAACATGAGCTTGATCATACACATAATACATATCAGGAATACATCTGACCTGAAAGATCTAGACCATCATGTGGGAGTCGATGATCTGTCCGAGGTGTGAACGGTTTCAAGGTTTTCCTGGTGCCTTTGTTGGGATGTTTCCTGGCGAGCCTGCCTTTGCGAGAAGAGATGTAGAGCCTCGAAACGCATCATTCCAATAGGTTATGAGCCTCGCCCTCGCCTACAAAACGGCCAACACGACCACTGTTTACTGCGAGGGACCAGCACGTCAACAACACACGTATTACGTACATGGACTCAGCCACCACGTTGCTTGTAAAAAGTAAAAATATCTAGTTTGTATGTTGAGATTCTGTAGATGCCACTTCGTATATAACATCTCGATACTTTCCTCATTACGTATGTATATTAAAATAAGACATTTCGCCGCCACAAGCACACTCATGGACAATAAAGCCTCCATATGCGGACAACTTTCTCATGCAATTTCGCAAAGAAGGAAAAAAACTGTTCTGTAATGATGCTCCTTACGCTCATTACATGTGAGGGGGCTGCGTCTGATCGACCACCATCACCGCCACGTTTATAGGACACGGCGCGCGGTGTTTTTCGCCTGCGGATGCATACGAGTCAACCCGCATCGCTTGCCGAGATATGCGTAGGCGTTTCTCGAGTTTTGCCGCAACGCCGCTTGTGCCAGGTACAATGCCACACTCATAGTAGCCCACACGTGATACCTCGGAGAAAGTTCAAGGGCGCACCTCGTAGTGCTGAATCGAAACGCGTACCAGCTATTTCCTTTGTTGATGACCTTCCCATCATGTTGAGAAATATATGTATGGATGGGCTTCCTAAAAAGGGCTGACCAGATGTATCTTCCGTAAATAATGAAGAGGGGGCCAATCAATAGGTCTACTGCGGATGACGTACATACGTGTGACTATAACTGCACAAAAACAACTATAAACACCAGACACCGCCGGAGCACCAAAACGCGTGCCGCATTTCATAAAAAGAACGAGTTGCCAACATCTTTGTGAATAAATGCTACCTGGTAGTGGTCTGTTTGTCTTTCTGTCAACGCAGTCTCGCGATCCAGAGAGTTTCAGCCCCACCTTGCCTCATGGGTAGAGAGGCTGGGTGTCATAGCCAGTTGAACACTGGGGCTCATGCCGCGCCGAGTCGTGGCCGTCCCGTACTGAGCATTGCCGACAATCCCGAGGTGGTGGGGTTGGTGGAGCCAGCGCCACTCGGAGAGGATAAGGTCCCATCCCCGGGTCATGACCCCTTCCTTACATCTTCAACTCCAACATACCTGGTAGCAGGGACGAAAACGGTTGTTCCCCGGGTCGATACCGCTCCAAACCTGCGGACTGATTGCTGATTGGCTGGGGTTCGTTGAAACAGCGCAACCCGGGGAAGATCAGGTCCCATCCTCTGATGAAAATCCCTACATGTACAACCTCTATACACCGGGCACGAAAGCGGCATCCAGCCGGGTCGATACCGTCCCGCACGATGTGAAACCCCTACCTCACACGAGCTGATTGCTAATTGGTTGGGGTTCGTGGGGCTAGTGCCACCCGGGAAGGATAAGATCCCCTCCAAGGATCATGAGTCCTACCATACATCTACAAATCCAACACACTGGGGATGAAAATGGTGATCCACCAGGTCGATACCGCTGCGCAAGGTGTGGAAACTCTAATCCACGGGCTAACCACTGACCACTGAATCGTTGAAGTTCGAAGAGCCAGCGCCAACGGGGGAAGATAAGGTCCCAACCCCGGAGCACAAATCCTTCCACGCATATCAAACTCCGACACGAACGAACGCGGCGGTCCCCCGGGTTGATATCGCCCCGTACGTGGTGGAAACCCCAACCCCAGTGGATCATTGCCAAAAGACTGGGTTTTGTGAAGCCAGCGCTACCAAGGGATGATCTGGTATCATCCCCCGATCATAACTTCTACAATATGTAAACAACACATCAGGGACAAAAACGGTTGTCCCCCGGGTCGATGCCGCTCCGCACGGGGTGGAAACCCCAACCCCACGTGTGGTGGAAATCGAGTTTGTAAGTCCCATACCCTGGTAGCGTTTGTTTGTGCAACATTTTCCTTGACCGTCCCAACAATGAATGGCGTCGCAGGCAGGGTGTGAGATTTTGAAAAGTGAGGTCCGTGATCCGATTATCACCTCCATCACCATAAAAAGGAAAACAGGTGATATATAATGTTCAAGAACCTGTAAAACTCACATAGACAACACCCAGACATACATATTAGAGGTGTTACCCTTTTGCCAATTACCCGGGAACCCGCGAGTATTACCCGGCCTGCTACTCCGGGGGAGCATAGTAATCAGGACTAAATAAGCTTCTAGCTTATTATAGTAAAACTACTGGAATATACGAAGTATAGTTTTTTTGTGTATGATGGGACCTGATTACTATGGTCGCCCGTAAGAATGCCGGTCACGGGTACGAGTACCACGTCATATTCACCGAGTGTTTGGGGTCCGGGTACCCGGGTACTCGGATACCCGGTCTAAACGAGTACCCGGGTACCCGGCTACCCGTTGATTTACCTCGGAAATCCCAGAGATGGCAACTTATCATCCCCCTTATCACGTCCCCTGGATAGTATTTGGTAAATACGAAGAGTGGAAATGCTGTTTCATGCCTCATATCTCACACCACACTAGAGGTGTTGCCCTTTTGCAAATTACCCGGGTACTCGCGAGTATTACCCTGCTTGCTAATACCCGTCACGAGCACGGGTGACACTTGATACTCGCCGGATATTTGGGCCTCGGACACCCGGGTACCTGGCTGTTAGACGGGCATCCGGGTGTTAGACGGGTAGCCGCCGGTAAACGGGTGCCCGGGTACCCGCCCAAAATTGTCGCAAATACTCGCGAAAAACCGGGTATCTTTTCGCCAAAGCTGGCGGGTACCCGTTCAAGACCGGTACTCGTCGGGTAACACTTCTAATACATACCAGGTACACAACTCCAACACACTGGGGACGAAGGTGGCGGCCCCCCGGGTCGACATCGCCCTGCACGGTGTGAACCCCCCCCCCCCCACGGACTGATTGTGTTCTGATCAAGGTCGTGCACGCGGAGAGCCAAGCTCGTGCCTCGCTGGGAAAACCCCTGGTTTTTCATCTAAGGTTCGCCTCCCAAGTACTGCAAACACGATCTCGATACCTGAACCTAGGTAATTACCGGGCTTTCAGCCTCATCCAAAGCAGTACCATAACAATTGGTCATTGGTTGGAGTTCGTGGAGCTAGCGCCATCCGGGGAGCATAAGGTCCCAACCCCAGATCACAAATCCTTCCATGCATATCAAAGTGCAACACACCAGGGACCCAAAACGGTGGTCCTCAGGGTCGATACCGCTCCGCACGGTGTGGAAACCCCAACCCCAGTGGCTGATTGCTGGCCGGGTGGGTTTCGTGAAACCCGCGCCACCCAGGGAGGATAATGTTCCATCCCCGGATCATAAATCCTTCTGTTGGTATTGCACGGCCAAGGAACGGAGTTGCCGTGTTTATTCCACAAGTGTGTGAACTCGTAACCATTCATTCGTTGTAGTTGGTCGGGTTTGTATGATGAGCGATTATGAATGCTGCATTCCTTGTGGTCTCTGTTCTATACTCCCTCGCGGTGCTTACTGGTGGTAAAAAGAACACGAGGCAGATGGAACAAGAAGAGGCACAGGACTATGTTGGAGCGGTTGGTGGTTGCTATGGTTGCATTGGGGGGGGTAGTGCGCGGCCGTAATATCCACAAAGTGCCCAGCACGGGACTGTCGGTTCAGTACTATCCATGCCGCCGGCGCATGAACTGAAAGAAACAGCTCCTCATGAATGCACAGCTAAACAAAAAAAATCGGGATATATAATAATATTAAATGCGCAAAAGAAACCACAGTTTTGATTGCTCACGCTTCATTAATAATAGCTGTTGTTGTTCTCACATTAACTCATCGCCACAATGCAATGCAGTCCGTGGTCGCAGGACAGGCTCCAAAAACTCTGGAGTGGAAGAATAATACTCATGATAACTGAAGCGCATCTACAAACCAATAAAAAAAATAAGAAGTGAGGACCACGCACGTACGTAATCAGGTACTTGCGGTACGCTGTACAAGTCGCCACAGAAACCAAGACCGCTGTGTCTGTAGTTGGCTGGGGTGAAAAACGAGCTGCTTCGGGGGGAGGAGGGGAGGAGCGGGCTTACTCGATTCAACCTCGTCACAAGGCGGGACCATGCATGCATACTATAGGAGTCATCATGCCATCGGAGTCGTCGACAGGTCAACATATCCTAGTATAAAAATGAATTTCCAACTTATTGATCTGACAAACAAAATTACGAAAGTGTCAAAGGTCAAGTAAAATAGAGTTGACAAACATTTTGTCCGCTGGCTTCGGGCGAGCGATTGCTGCTGCTCGTTCCTTCACCCCGTTTTGGATACTGGAAGTCAACTCTGATAACTGCGCACACAGGGCACTCGATGAGGTGTGGTTTGGACCATATGACGATCGCGTCCGCGAGGGCTTCGACCTGATGCGTGCGGCATGGGCGTAGCCGTTTCGAAAGAAAATTGTCCGTACGTAGGTGACCATAGAGTAACCCTCGTCGGACAGGCAGACACTTTTTCTGAATCCGTTCTAGAGACCACAAATGTACCACTTGTGGAATACACCTACAACTTCAACACACCGGGGACGTAAACGGTGGTCGCCCGGGTCGACAACGCCCCGCATGGGATGGAAACCCCAACTCCGGGTACACCATTGTTGGCTTGTTGGCTAGGGTGCAGCTGGCGGCCCCCACCCATTGGGGGCAAGAAGGTTCAGCAATTTCATTATCATGGGTCTAATGGACCTACTGTAATATAGTTGTGAAGTAATTGTGCATTCAACATGAATCACCATCTACGACCTTCGCTTGCCGCAGCCTAATGCGAAAAAAATCACGTGCATCAGGTACAGGAGCCCCCCGGGTCGACATCGCCCTTCACGGTGTGTAAACCCCAACCCCACGGGCTGATTGCTCATTGTCTGAAGTTCGTGAAGCCAGCGCCATTCAGGGAGCATGAGGTCCCAACATCTCAACCCCGGATCATAAATCCTTCCATAGATATAAAACTACAAGACACTGAGAACGAAAACGGTGGTCCCCCGGGTCGATACCGCCCCGCACAGTGTGGAAACCTCAACCCCAGTGGCTGATTGCTGACCGGCTGGGTTTCGTGGAGCCAGCGCCACCCGGGGAGGATAAGGTCCCACCCCCGGATCATAAATTCATCTATACATCTACAACTCCAACACACCGGGGACGAAAACGGTGGTCCCCCGGGTCGATACCGCCCCGCATGGAGCGGAAACCCCAGCCCCGGATACACCATTGGCTGGGATTCGTGCAGCTGGCGGTCCCCACCCATGGGCGGTAATAACGTGCAGCAATTTCATTAACCATTATCTAATGGACCTAATATAATTGTGAAGTAATTGTGCGATCAACATGGATCACCGTCTACGACCTTCGCCTGCCGCAGCTTGATACGAAAAATGTCGCGTGCATCAGGTGCAGCAAGTAGGCGCATCAGCAGTTACGTACTTAGCAAGCAGGTACATCAGTAGGATGCCTTAGGTGTAGTAGGTACGCACGTTCAGCAGCAGCAGCAGTAGATGCAGAAGGTACGTATATGCTACGTACATCAGCTGCGCTACGTCAGCATCAGCTGATGTACATGTATGTGTGTACGTACGTACGGAGCCGTGACCGCACTACAAACTGGTACAAGCTGGGCTACTCGTAACGCCACGGGCGGGCCCTTGACCGTACCGCTAGCAATCTATAAAGGCGTGACTGGGCATAGTATCTAAACGAGCTGCAGGAGGTGGTATAGTGGTAGACTTGTACATCATTCTCATCGCGCGTCCGACACAATACGCGCTAATCATACCCTTTGCACAGGGGCAAAACCAAAATGTACGCACAGCACGCAGACGGGGTGCAACGATCGATTAGTTCCTCCCCTAGGTTCCACGATGAACCTTACTCACCAATATCTATAACTTATACCTGGTACCGTACCTATAAATAGCTAGATATATTCTACAACGAAGCCCGCAAGTGGCCGGCTCCGCCCCATTTGCTTCCTTCCGCGCCCACAAAACGCAAGCTGCTGGGGCGGGGCTAAGCGGGGCACGCCGACGCGCTCACGACGCGGCGTGACAACCGTGTGCCGGAAGCAAAGCGTGGTGTGTCACTTGCCACCACCCACCCACCCGCCCACCGAACCGACTGCACGTCCCAACAACCGTTCTTTCCATCACACCGTTTACCCCTCCTTCTCCCCACGACTGCCGATCCCCACCCCCACCTCCACATCCGCCAACCAGAGCACTCAACCCCACAAGAGCAAAAACTGAGCGTGAACCGAGCCGGCGAAGCGTCGCACGTCTGCGTTTGTTTTGTACTGTTTTCGCTCTCTCTACTACCGATGTTTCTCTCTCTGAGTCTGTGTTTTTATGTTGGTGGTGGCAGGGGGTGTATACATGCCACACACAAGCGCCGTGTGCGATTTGATCGTCCGTTGTCTGCCGGAAGACAAAGACGGGGAGACACTGCTTCTTCTGTTCGAGAGTAAAACAACAAAAAGGCATTGCCACACCGCAATACATCCCTCCTTCCCTCCCCCCCTCCAAACATCACGGTGCTTCGCGCTTGGTGCAAGCAATGTCTGCCCGGTCGGTGCTAACCCGACGTGATCATCGTAGGGATGCAGGGGTCTATGGTCACACGACTACGGCCACGTATGGCATGAATACACCCCCCCGCGCTCCTCTCTCTCTGTTCCTCCAACAGGCCTACCGCCGCTGGGAAACCAAGCGCCATCGCATCGAAAGAACGCTTCCATGGCGCGAAAGCACACTTATTTCTCGCATCGTTTTCGGGCAGACTAGAGGGAAGGGGCAGGGGCAAGAGGCTGGGAGACAAACAAAAAAAACAGAAAACGCAAACAAACAGAGGCAACCCAAAATCAAGAGGAAAAAAACACGCTGGTCGAACTCAAAACGGGTTTCACTCCAAAGGAGGGGGTTTCACTTCACAAGGCTTCACTGCAAAGGGCTTCACTCGAAACGGCTTCAACCGAATGGACTATTCACTGCAACTCTGGCGCACTTCGGCAACATAAACGCAAATGCACAGCAATACTACTGCTGTCTGTAGTGGCTGTCTATGTGCCTATCGCCCACCACTCCCAACGCGGCAGAGAAGCAGCCAGCCCCACCTCCTCCAAGAACCTTCCAATGGAATGGCTAAAACGAAAAAGAAAAACATGAAAAAAAAAGATGCAAAAATGACGAAAGCAAAAAAACAACTAACAGACGCGGCGGACGCGGCACCCTGCCACTCGTTATCGCCCTTTCTTCCTCCCTCCCTCGCGCCACGCGAGCAGGCAAGAGAGAGAGGGGGAGGGAGGGAGAGAGGAGGCAAGGGGGAGGAGATACTGTCCACGCGCGTACACGGCGTCTTCTCGCGCGCGAATTTTCCTCGCGCTTTACGATGGTGACGACCAAACAAATCGGAGGACGGCCGTGTTCTGCCTCGACGACGGGACGATCGTCGCAGGCGGACGGAGCGGTACATATGCGGGCGCGACAACGAGACTACACGAAAGAAAGACAAAAGCCAGAAAAAAGTCCCCAAGATGGAAAATACAGACAGACAAGAAGACAGGGCGAGAGATGGAAGGAAGCATCGAAAACCGCCGGATACCACCGAACACCACCGGACACCACCGGACACCACTGATAGCTCCCACTCGTGACTCCCCCCCCCCCCCCCCCCCCCCCTCTCTACGCCTCTATCTCCAATGAAACATCCCTACGCCACTGTACGAAAACTTCGGGCGGCCGGGACAACACCAACACTTTACTACTGTACACAAACCTCGGGCTCAGAAGCCAGCAGCAGCAATCAACAAAGTACGACAAAAAAATGAAGATAGAACCTGAAGAACTAACTCTTCGCCGAGGGAGTGCAGCCGCACGCACACACAGGAAAACGTGTACACCTACACATATATTCGTTCGGAAATGCACCAAAAATCGTGATATTTGGCCTTATGCTAACCCCGAGAATCGTCCTCTACAGACCCCGGCTCTACCACCGGGACCCCTGGCCTAATTCTTTCAGAAAGAGTCGTAGCGCGTGCTCGACCAAAGGATGCATATTATTCAATCAGTGCAGAGGAGGTTTAAACCCTCTGGACCGGTAGGTATTACTTGCGGACAGGTGGGGAAAAAGACGAGAAAGTAAGAAAAAAAAACTAGCACTTGCTGAGACGTTAACAAAAACAAAAAGTTGGGCGCTCGCGCAATGCCGGGAGGCGTGTAGCCCCCTCTCCGTCTGTTTTTAACTATTTAAAGAGAGCGAGAGATATAGCGAAAATAACAAAAAAGAGGACACGAAAAGGAAGGGATAGATAGGAGGGAGGAACCCTTTACAGAGCACACTCCGGCTATGATAGTCAACACCACTCCATTAAACAAAACACTACGTACCTCAGAGTATACTCCGGCTATGTTAAGTCACATCATTCCATTGCAAAAACAAACAAAAAAACGTGGTACCTCAAGAAAGACACCACCAACCACCGTGGACTGCGGGGCTACACGACAAAACACCACTACGAAACTTTTTTCATCAACGCCACTGCGCCTTCTCCACCGGTTGCTGAGCGCCGTCCACGGTGTGCTCAGCAACAGCAACGACGCCACTGCAGGCACAACATCCCTGCCGCTGCACCCCGCCCCCTCGCGCTGCTCCTACGTTACCCCCCACGTCACTATCGCAACTACTGCTGTCGCTACTGCTGCTGATGCCGCTGGGGCCGCCGCCGCCGCTGCTGAGCCCAAACGCGAGCATTCCTCTAGCAACGCAAACACGACCCCCAAACTATTGTGTCGACACCCGATCGGAAAAGGGAGCAGCTCGGCCAATCCCGAAGTCAGGGAAGGGTCCGAAGCAAGAGCAGGGAAGGTTAAAGCCGATCTCCTGAACTCAATCGAATAGGAGAGGACAGGGAGTCTTGTACCGCTGCTGCAGCAGCAGCGGCGGTGGCAGCAGAAGTAGCAGCGGGCAGGGAGGGGAGCTATCGTACCGGTCTGGATCGCTAAAAAAAAAAAAGCTAGTTGGCGACCCCTCTTATTTACAGAGCTGCTTGCCAAAAACACGAAAAAAGAAGAAGTAAGGTTCATGGTCCTCGCTTCTTCCTCCTTACGCCGTGTCGAATCTTGAACTCCGTGCGCGCCTTGCCCTGCCCTGGCTTACCCTCTGCCCATTAGAGGGCTGATCGAATTCTAACGAAACGATAATCGAAAAAACCAACAATATACCACCACCAAGACGGAAACCGAGAAGAAACAGCTGCCCGCCCAAGAGGACAACGTCGGGCTCTCAACACATTCACTGCACCTAGGTCGGGGCACTTTTACACTCTATCCAACCACGCTAACTACTCCACCCCCCGCCTACGACACCAAGCAAACCTATAAGCAGCGGCAGCAACAGCGGCAGCACCAGCAACCAGCCAGGTGCAACACTCCCCCCCTCCTGGGGTTCAGGAACTCCACGGAACACCCTCCTCGAAGCTTTGTTGCCGACATCGATCAGCCAGTTCCCTACCGTGATGATGCCCTTATCGCCGGCATTTTCTGACAGCTTTGGCCAGAGAGACAATCCCTCAGTCGCCTGCCCGCCCGACCCCCCACTCGGCCGTCATCACTCTCTCCTTCGTACCGCATCGATTCCGTCTCGCGAAACGTCCTAGGCAGCAGCAGCGGCGGCGGCGGCTATTCCCGCTCTCACTCCATCGAGCCCCCTTCGCCCCCGCCGTACATCCACTGCTTGGCGGTGCTCGAAACCCTTGACTCCATGACTTCCTCCTCCATGGGTTCCTTTCGCCTGCCGTCGATGCTGCCGTTGCCGTAAGGGTTGCTGTTACCGCTACGATTACCGCTACGATTACCGCTCCGGTTGCTGCTGCTGCGGTTGCTGCTGCGGTGACTGCTGCGGTTGACGCTGCCGCTGCCGTTCCCGCTGCCAGTAACGCTGACATTACCGCTTCCGTTGCCGAGGCGGCTGTTGCTGTAACCGTTACCGCTGCCGTCACCCATCCCGTCTCCCTTCTTACCACTGCCACTACCACTGCCGGGAGTGGCGGCGGGGGGGGTGCCGGCGGCGAGGGCCGCGGCTGCGGCGGCGCCGTGAGAAACTCTCGGAGAGTCCAGCACGACGTCGAAAAACGCTGCCACTTTCGCCGCATTCTCTTCTCCCACCCCGTCGTCTTCCATGTCTCCTATTGCAAGGCTGCTGTGAGGGCCGTAGAAACACGGAAACGTGCAGTCAAGACATGGCGTACGGGACGTTCGGCAGGGGGGGGGGGGGGGTCAAAGCGAAGCGCCACAAGTGATCGAGCTTGTAATGCAAAATAAATATCGATGCTGTCCATCCTTTCGGCACGATTCAGAATCCGTCAAATACGACCACGACAGCACGCGCATCAATCGCGACAACACGGGTATAAACCACTGCGACGCGTATGTAAACCCCGACAACACGCGTTAAAAACTGCGGCAAGGCTACTGTAGTAATTGACCCTGGGCGCGCTACCGGAACCAGCTATGTGTGAAAGGTAATCACCGGACAATCGGAGCCCCAGCCGGGTGAATGTCGGTCAGTCGGTACGTCGGTAGGTAGGTCCGTCGGTCGGTAGTGCCCGAAAACCGCAAATACCGGCAGTAAAGAAAAAACAGTGAAAGCAAAAAGACCATAAAAGGGAAAAAGGGACAGGAAGAAGACAAGGAGGCAGAGAGAACGGAAAAGGGAAACAACAAGGAAGAGGGAAGGAGTAGAAACAGAAAAAGGAGAGCAAAAATGATACGAGCAAAAGACAAGGAAAAAGCGCAAGGATGGGAATAGGAAAAGGAACAAGAAAAAGGAACAGGAAATTAAAGGAGGGAAGAAGTAAGGCCGTATATATAGATGAACAGCATACTACCAACAGCAGTTCCATACTCCAAGGAATTTCACATCACCCTTCAACGTAAATTCAAACTCTGCTGTTGTTGTACGCAAAACCGAGCATTCGTCGTTTTGTCAGCCGCTGAACCAAGAACAGGAACAGGGAAAATAACAGGAAAATAAAGGACGTAAAAAGAAACGCCGTGTATGATCACGCACAGCAGAATACCAACAGTTCCATACTCCAAGGAACACCTTCAACGTAAAGTCAAGTTACGTTGTTGTTGCTGCACGTAATACGGACCATACGTACGTTTTGTCAGCCACTCTCCTCCTAGGGCTAGTTCTTGCGCAGTCGGATAACGTCGATCGAAAAAGCCGGTTTCCAACCGGAGACAAAATCGGGCCTTTTATACCGTTAAAAAAGAGCCTTTTCGATGCCCACTTTTTCGATCGAGCCATTCGATCCACGCACTTAGCCGAAAAACTCGAGTTTTTCGACGAGATGCGTGGATCAGATTTATCGATCGTTTTTTTCTTAAAGCCCTCTCCACCCCTCTAAACACGCGATCACGCCACACAGCAGCGGCCCAAACACATTTCCGGTGCTGGGTTGACTGCTCTACTGCAGCTGAAGGTGCTGCTCACAGCCCAGCAAGAGCCCGCGAGCAGGACACGAAGCAGTTTTAAACGCTCGTATCAAACGCCCCCAGGAAAAAAACACAAGAAAAAAAAAAAAACTGCGAAAAACTACGAACCCGATCCGATCGACGATAGAGAAAGCATCCAGACGCAACCCGTCGAATTTAGTGCGGATCGGACACCGACCTTTACGATTCTTCGAATCCGACGGCATAAGAATTAGCCTTAGGGCCTGTTTTCAAAGAGGAACGCAAAAATCATAACTCCAGTTTTTTCTTGGCATTGAAATGAACTTGAGTGTCTGATTGGTCGAAAACTGAACCACCAAGCATGCGTCTTCATTGTGGGACGATCTAAAATACATACCAGGGTATTCAATATATATATTAAAAAAAAACTCCCAGAATACGAAGACGAAGTCAAGTTGGGGAGTTTTCCACCTGGACGCGGAATGTTCCACGTAATCGAAGCAGGCAACGCAAATTTTGTGGCGTGTCGTTCGCTGCTTTGGAGGCGGCAAGCCCCCAGTGCGAGACGCGGGACAAACCGGAGCAGCCGAATTACGCGACCTCCGAAGGTCCCTCACGTAGCCGCTGCACAGTGAAGACCGCCTGCGGCGCCTAGAAAAAAAAACATCAAGGCCGTCGGAAACCCAGCTCTTCGTCGCGCCGCACATTTTTAGAGGCACAAGCATCCGCCACATCATGACACTCCCCTCAGAACTCCAACTTCGATAGCCGCACCGCCGTCTCTGCGCTGCTCCCCGCGTGGGGCTCAAGGTTTGTACTCTAGCCCAACCAGCAGAGCCCAGCAGCGGTAGGCTCCTCGTCGGTTTTGCTGACAGAAAAAAGCTAGCCGCCGCCGACGGCGCTCCGGGGAGGGCGGGTGCTGTCGCTCGCCTCGTTGGTCGACCACGGTTGCCCACGGGTGTTCGCGTTGGACTCTTTTTCGTTTTCCGTCGTTCAGGACACAAATACGCAACATGCCCTTTTGACATGGGACTTCATTATCTTTTTTGGGAAATAACTACCTGGTCTAATTCAACTACCAGGTATGTATGTGCATACAATGTTTTGATGTTCTCCGTCGAAGACGGCCCTTTCAGACGAAGAAAAGCGCGCGTTTGCGTTTTTACTCACAACTAAGAACCGACGTTTCAAAAAGCACAAAAAAAACATTTTTTTCTTTACACGAAACTACGTAGCACCCCCCAAAAACTACTGCTACTGCTACTGCTGCGCGGCTTACTTTGGCGAGGAAGACGGCCACAATCGGTCCGGGGGCAAGGACCCTTCCCCGCCCTGTCGCGCTTGATCGCCACCGCCCCCTTTCCCTCCTCGGAAGGCCGGGTCAAGAATCCAGTTTGAGCTGTCCTCAAACGGTGGTTTGTCCTGTTACAGGAGAGAAGGAAGGCGTGACAGGTAGGAGAGACGGAAGGCATGGTTTGTGGAAGAGAACAAGGCGTGGTTTTTGGAAGAGAAGGGAGGCGTGTTTTGTAGGGGAGAAGGAGGGTGAAGTTTGTAGAAGAGAAGAACGACGTGTTTGGTAGAAAGAAAGAAAAGGCTTTCTTTGTACTGTAGAAGAGACGGTGGGCACAGGTTTGTAGGAGATTAATAAGGCGTGTTTTGCAGGAGAGAAGGAAGGCGATACGTGAAGTATTAACCATGTGACAAAAAACAGGGCTACGTTACCGGTCACCGAATTACTAGCAGATCCGAACCTCGTCACAGCGTATCGGAGAGAGACAACATTTCAAAGCTCAGGTGCATGCCCCCCCACCCCTCATCCCCCACCCCCCGACCCCTCTCTCGCCCCCCATTGATGCATGTTGGCACGGTAACGAGCTTGGCAGCTTCCGAGAGTGAACCTCAGTCAAACTTCGACTAAAAGGTCACCCAAACAAGGGTACAGACATACCTGGTACATCTGCAGAGGTTACACAATATTAACCTTTTTTTCACTGGAAGACTGATCCCACACTAAACCCAAGAAGTGTGTCCCACCTAAACGTGGGTGCACTGCTAACGAGGGGTAAGGGGATGATACGTCCCCGTGCTATATGACTTCCGGTCCCCCTTTCCCTCGTAACACATGGCGCACGGAACGGGCTCTGGATGAATCAACATCGGCGGGGTACAAACTGCCCCATACGCATGCGCGTAACTTGAATGTCTGGGGTTCGCCAGTGCAACCTATCCACAGGTTTACTACTGATACGTAGGCATGCAGGCCCTTACGTGGACCGTAACCTGTGACTGCAGCTTGGGATCGCCGCCGACCACGACGCACGTAGGGGCACTCTGTTTCTTCCCTTTGTTATCGGACTTGGTCCATCTACCTAGCCGGGTGGTCCATCTACCTAGCCGGGTGTTACAGCGATGCTGGCCCCCGGCTCCCTATTCTTAACCCTGCAGCAGACTTTCTTATCGCCGGATTCTCCACGACTCGAAAGGTACCCAATACCCTCGCATGCGATGTACCAGGTACAAACTGTACTTCTAGAGTGTTTGCGAGGAATTTGGTCGGAACCAATTTGGTTCGGGTTTCTTGCGGTCTGTTTCCTACCATCTAACATGGCCCCAGCCCATGAACCGATTTCTAAAGAGATCATTTCATGGCTGTTCACGGGTCGGGTCGGCCCGGGTCGAACTTCGCGGGTCGGGTCGGGTCGGGTAACGGGGACCGGGCCCGACCCGTGTAACATCAAGACCTTCTGACCCGGCCGAACCCGACCCAACCCGACCCGTGAGATTTCGAACCCTTCCTGACCCGACCCACGGGTTGGGGTCATGATCCGTGAAAATCTCTGAATAATTTAACCCAACCCCAATAATATTTAGCAAAAGGTGGCCAAAACTCCACTTCTGACCGAACTGTTTTCGGGTCAGGTTGTGACTATTAGGAAGCTTCCATGAGTTGGGGTCAGTTTTGACGGTAGTTTTGACGGTAGGAAACAGGCCGGAAAAACAACCGACCGAAACTAGTTCCCACCAAGATTCTTCGCGAACACTTGAGATATAGCTATAGCCCATGCTAATTGAGTATCAGACTTACCTTTTTTTTCAGCAAATATCAGGTGCTGCAGCTCCTCTCAACCCTTTATTTAATATAGGGCCGGGATCCCTTTTGGGGGGCAACATATCTACTCAGAATTTTGAGAGGTTTGCCCCCAAAACGGGATTGCAGTCCTTGGGGACCCCCCCCCTCCCGACATAGCGACCAAACCAATGGTTTGATTACTTTGGTGTGATCCACCCCCTACGAGCAGCGCTAGCGCCCATGCACTCCGGGTAGGGAGGGTCATATTTTGCCCCCGTGCCGTGCGATTTATTGCATTGGAACTCCCCCCAAGCACGCAGCGGCCGGTGCTGTAATAATCGTCACTTTTTTTTGTCGATCTTTTTCCCCTTCGAATTCCCAGAAGAGGGGTTAAGAAACAGAGCCTCCGAAAAAAACAAACGACGATATTTTTCCCATGTGAATTCCCAAAACAGGGGTTGAGGAATGGAGTCTCCGAAAAAAAAAAAAAAAATGACGACAATTTTCCACTCTGAAGTCCCAAAAGAGGGGTTAAGGAACGGAGCCTCCAGAAAAAAAATGACGATAATTTTCCTCTCTGAATTCCCAAAACAGGGGTTTTAAGGGCCTCCGAAAAATATTATGCCATTATATACTCACTCTTGTATCGTATACAATAGCACCAGGTCTCTAGATTTTGTACCGTGGAAAACGAAAAGGAGGCATACAGATACACGCATACGTGTGCACACTTTTATGCATATTTTAGCTCACCACCCAGAGGGCCGGGCCGCTCCCAGCGTAAGACCCAACCCAGAGCGCCCAGACGTGCTCGTTCACCCTTCGGTAGTGTCCCATGTGTTCTCTCCGTGCCGCTCGCAGCAACGGTTTCGGCCCCCACGTCTTCGTCTCCGTGTTGTGGCACTGAGTGCGACAGGAGGGCAGGGAGGGCAGGGAGGGTGGGGTGGGTGGGGGGGGGGGGGGGGGTGAGAGGGAGCTGAGGGGGGAGGGGGTGAGGGCAACGGGGAGGGTGGTAAGGGGTGAGAGGAGGAGGGAGAGCAGGGGAAGGGGGTGGGGGGGGGGGTGTACTCATTATCATGCATGGCCGTAGTTTGGACGGCCATAGACGAGTGGGGGAGTGGCCGGCACACCAGCCGAGATCTCGAAACTTGATGACAGAAATCACCTCCGTTCAAGTTACGCCTTCAGCCGAACCCACGGGGAGTCTTGAGGTAACGAAGCTGCATTTTACATTGTACACAAGCGACGGGGTACGTTACAGAAAACCACGCTTTGTACAACGTATGTATATCAAACGCACGCGACATTTTACCGAGGAAAAACACACACACACACACACACACAAACGCACGCGGTACATAATCATGAATATACGTGCCGAAAACCACACGGTTATTGATCCAAACCACGCAACGCTTGTTGGCACCGCGGTAGGCGAGGTTGTTCTCTCTCGGAAACATTCAGGTCGTCGCCTCTGTCCCCGTCCGTCCCGGCCCGTCCCGGGCGCCCTCGTTTCGGAACTCCGCTCCACACACACAGACACACAGGCGATGCCTCGTCGACGCCGGAAAGTTCGTGTTGCTCGTTTTGTGCTTCTCACCAGGAGGGTCTCGTTTCTTATCGGCCCGGGTTTCTTAGACGCGTCGTCCCCCTGAATGAACGCCAGCCATCGCTGAACCCACGCCGCTTCCACCACGTACCACGCGTCGCCATCCTGTGGCGAAAAACAACACGAAGCGAACAAAGATACACACATTTTTTTTTTCAAATGCGGAAGCAACAAAAAACGAAAGAAAAAACTTTTGAGAGAGAGAGAGCGGCTAGGGAGGAAAATCGTGTTGTCGCATATGTACGTATACATACATAACATATAATATATATATATATATATATATATCCCCCTCCCATGAATGATAATGAGTACACCCCATCCCCCCCCCTCCCGCCCCGCCTCCGTTTTTTGTTTTTAGTTTTTTTTGACAATTTATACACCAGGTATGAATTGTGTCCTTGTACGTACCTACGACGTACCTGGTATGTATAGAAGCAGTTGAGTTGCAGTCAGCGAAAAAAGAAAAATGGTGGCTTGAGACTTAGACTGAGGCTGTTTCCTATGCGGTTTGATTTCGAGCTTCAGATTTGTATTTTTTTATCTCAAAAACGAATGACCCTGCTTATGCAGTCGAAATATGCAAAATCCGACCGGAATTTTTTTCGATTTGAGAATCCGATGACCCAAGTCGTCGGATTTTGGGCCAAAATCCGACGACGACCCTGGGTCATCAGATTTTCAAATCGAAAAATGGCATGCTCTCTAAATTCAAGATGTTATCCATGACAGCAAACAGCAGCAGAACGATCGATGAGTTGGAAGGTGACACAGCTGTATAGCGGCGTCGCTTGGCGCCCAACGCTCGGGCGGCGGGCGGCGCGACCCTCCGTGGCCAAACGTCAGTCGCCTGGCGCGGGCTCGGGCCTAGAGACCAAGAGAAGCGCACTCGGCACGCACCTCTCCGAGGATACGTACGAGTACTTGTACGTAGAATACACTGCTGTACAGCACACTGCTGTACAGCAGCTGCAGCAGCAGCAGCAGCAGCAGCAGCAGTCAGTCACAACATGGAACCCAAAATACCAAGACAGGTGGCTCTAGCGCACTCGCCACGTCTCTTCGCCGCCAGACCAGAGGTGGTCAGCCTTGGCTCGGACGCTTGGGTCCTACGCGCAGTGCAGCGCACCCAGCGCGTCTCTTCGCGGCGCCAAACCACAAAAACAGCAGGTGGTCTCGGCGTTTGCCCAAATCTCTACACACACAATAAATCTGACTTTTCTGCATAGGAAGGCTGTTTCGATTTGCCAACTTCACATCTGAAAATGCGATCGGGCCAAAATCTGAAGCTCAAAAATCGAACCGCATAGGAAACGGCCTGACATCCCATTTGTTTTTACGAGCACGTGCGTATTGTGTGATGTACACCGTACCCGGCAAAACGTTTTCAGCGGGAAGGAAGGAAGGAACGAAGGAACGAAGGAAGGGCACGACGAGGTTTTCAACAAAAGCGCCTCGTACAACAGAAAACCCCAGTCACGCGACGACTAACGGTACATAGGAAGAAGGGCGTACGATTATCACACCATCAATGAAAAAAAAACTCTATCGCACCTCCAGCGCCAGCCGTCGATGATGAATCAAGTCAGTCGTAAAGTGCGATGGAGTACGAGTACAATACGTAGCTGAAGTGTTTTTAACCGGTCGCAGGTAGCCCACAAGAGTTTTACGTTCATGTTACGCGATGTATTCGTAAAATTGCCGTAACTGCCGCTATTTATATTTACGGGGGACCATAGTTAATGGAACCTATGGTATGCATAAAAACCTATATATTTAACCATTTTTACAAACACTATTGGGTCCTATTAACTATGGTCCCCCGTAATAGTTGCCATTGAAAGAAGCAATAAAATGTGCAGGGGGCAGGGGAGCACAAAAAAGGCACAAAGGGGCCGGGCGGGTCTTATTAATAGCGTCTCAGCCGGGCGGCAGGCAGCACAGACTCGTACGCTACCGTTAAAATGTTCATGATGTATATATCAATATTAACGTTATATTACGGGGGACCGTAGTAAACAGGACCAAATATTGTTCGTAAAAATAGGGAAATATGTAGGTTTTTGTGTGTACCGTAGGTCCTATTTACTATGGTCCCCCGTAAGAGTGAAGCATCAGAGGCTCGGGTGAGCTCCCACCGTATCTCTCCGCGCTGTTTTTTTCTGTTTTCCCTCGGCAAGCGTTACTCCTACGAAACACTGCTGTTTATAGGTGTTTTTTTCGGAGAATATTTATACGAGGTCGACGCTATGACCCCATCAAGACACATACTCGTACGACTCGGGCGACACCCCCTCCGCCGTATATCTTATTATCCCAACACAGAAGACACGACTCGAAAATGGCTGTTAAGTGTGGTAGATACTACTAAATATACGATATGTACTACGACAGCAGTATCTACTGATGCCGCTGTAAAAAGTAAAAAGCAGATGAAAACCGAAGGGCACTATTAATAGGGAAGAGGCTGAATCAACCAACCCACTGGGCGGCAAAAAAAAAGGCATCCTTTACAATCTCTTTTGCCTCTCGGGGCGGAAATATTAGGAGCGTTCAGAGACGAATATCAACACCAAGCGATTTCTATATTTCCGGAAAGAGCGGTACTGCTGTGCCAGCAAACATGATAGGAAACAACGCCAGCTTCGGGCCTCATGCGGACGACCGTCTAGACCGAAAAGGAATGTGTGATATATGTTTATATATATGTACGTAAGCTTTACTACGGGGAGTTCCTAAAAGGTCGCCCGAAGGAGGCCGAAATTGCTTTGCCATCTCCTGGTACCTTTTGTGCGCTAGGGGGAAGAAGGGGTTATTGTTGTTGTTGTTCTCACATTAACTCAAGTCCCAAATGTGTAGCCCGTGGTCACAGGACAAACCAGCTAGAACAAAAAAACAAACAAAACTGGTGTACACCTGTGGCCCGTGATGACCAGGGCTTTGTCCATTTTGTGCGACTTAAAACCCCCTCGGGACTTAACAGAGCAAAAAAATGGACGGAAAAACGTGACGGATGTACCTCAAGAGAGAGACTTGAGTTCGCACACAGGGGTGTGGTCGTTTTTCCACGCTCGTATTTCTCGGCACCGGTAACAAGGTGGGTGCTGAAGTCGAACATTCTATTTCTCGGAAGGCTCTCCTCTCGACCAGGTCTCCCCGAAAAACGCCTCTCCTTTGTTCGGTATTGGCAAACCCCTTCCCGCTCTAGAAAAAATCTAGCGGTGAAGAACAGATCGCACCACCCCTGGGCAAACCCAACGCTCCAGAGGTACACACAAAATCGGGTTGAAATCGGCCCAACCCATGATTGGGGGGACGAAAAAAAAGTTGATGCCCTACAAAAGCAAGGACTCGTACACATCGTAACCAATCGTGCCACACGGGCGCAGGCAGCGTTGTCCTACGTGCAAAGTATACAGCAGTAGGGGTCCGATCCCTCGATAGCGCCGGCGCCCGATATACTGCTGGTGAAATCGCTTGGCACAGACGGGATTTGAGGAGTGTGGCAGCAGTAGTGTGCGGAGAATATTGCCGATGCCCGCTTTACTGCCGGTGTATTTGGCCTGATATATAGCACACACCGACGTTGAAGAGGGGTCACTCCTGCTGTATGCCCGTACACCTGCTGCGGGCTAGCACTACTCGGGGAGGGTTGGGCGTACTGCAAGACTACGTCGTACCAGGTGCAAGTTCCGCTGGCAAACATCGGGGGTGCCGAAAGTGTTGAGCTGGCTAGAGAGGAGAGCAAGAGCGATTCGTACAGAGAGATGAAAATACTTGAAAATAAATAGGTACGTGCACCACACGAATACGACACGTTACCGCTGTATACCTGGTACATACATGAATACCTGGCATTTACAGGACCTGGACAGGAGAGTGCCATACATACGAAGCATACACATGAATACATGTACAGCGCACAATACAACGGAGCGCCGCTAAATACATGAATACTACGAGAGCTGGGCAGGAGAGTACAATACATTGAACTGGCACACTAGGTTTGCGCGTATGTATGTACAATACACAATACAACGCGGCTGTGAATACATGAAACTTACCAGAGCTGGACAGGAGAATACAAGTGAACCTGGTCTGGCACACCAGGTTTGTACGTACATATTATGCGTACAATATACAACGCAACCCGATACTGCCGCACCAGCATACACACGAAGACGACAAGAGCTGGACAAGAGAGTACGAGTGGTACAAAGTGATGAATAGCTGTATAATATGTATACACAATACAACACAATACTGCCTGTTGTCTAAAAAATAAAATGAATACCAGGTACTGCTGTAATTACAACATACGCCAACACTGCTTACACACCATCAGCAAATACCGTATACCCCTGGTACCACGCAAGATACCCCCCCCCCCCCCCCCCTTCGGACTCAAAGCTCATCTTCTCCGCAACGGGGAGGGCGTGAAAAAACAAACGCCGATCGACGAGTTCACGCATTTTTTTCTTTCCGTAGAGATCCATCCAAAGCCACGCTTTTTTCGTCGTGCTTGCTTGCCCACCCTTGTTATCGAAAATACCACTATTTCGGGGGACCATAGTTAATAGGACCGAATATTGTTAGTAAAAATGGTCAAATATATAGGTTCTTGTGTAAACCATAGGACCTATTAACTATGGTCCCCCGTAATAATAATACCAGGTACAGCAGTACAGCTGTAAGAGACGTTTCCAAAGCCCAACCCTTATAGCGCAAAACTGCAGTCCCGTTTTGGGGGGGGGGGAAGGACAGACCAAAGTCGAATTCTTGAGCAGTTTGTCCCTAGCACGGGGCTTCTGCAGATTTTTGCCCTATGTGGAAGGGTAACATCCCTTCTGGGACGCCGAGATATATAGCGACCAAACCAATGGCTAATAACTCTGGCGTTGTCAACCATTGAACCGTCTACCAGCAGCAGCGTGAGCGCCCACCGACACGGGTAGGGGAGAATCTCGGCGCCCGAAGCCGTACGTACGGCTCTTTTTTTCTCTCCTTCTCTCTCTACACCTCGGACACCAGCTTGTGCCATATACATCACCTCCCCATTTTTCTCTGTACACCTCGGACACCAGCTTGTGCCACATACATCACCTCCCCATTTTCAATCACGCAGTGGCCGTCGCTGTAATGTACGTCACTTTTTCATCGCCAGAATTTTTCCCCGTTTAGCCCTTTTAGGACCTCAGTCCCGTTTTGGGGACTAACCAGCCAACTTCTGAGTAGTTTGTCTCCTACACGGGACTGCAGTCCTAACAAGGTCTAGCCCCAAGAGGATTACCATCGGCGAAAAGTTGTCTCGGAAACTCATCTTATTATGGGGGCCGTGTTACCTAGCGGGTTACCGGTGTAAGGTACCATCGACTCGTTCGGGGTCCGCGTACAACGTCAAAGGCGCTGAAAAGAGCGGGGTGTCACGCCAGCCGTCTAGGGTGAGCGATCTGCAGCGGCACGAGCATACTTATGAATATTTTAAAAGCACGCACACACAAAACAGCTGTGAGATTGAGGGCGATATCGTCGAAGCTCATCTTTGCAAGCTGTTGCGTGGTACTTCGATCGCGCGTACGAGCACTACAAGCATATACAGCAGTGTCACGCAAAGCGAGAGTGTTGCACGCGTGCACCGAGCCCAAGTGCACCGAGTCCAAGCGCACGAGTCCAAGCGGACGGAGCACTCCGGTACTACAGTATTTGTGTCTTCCCCCTACACGCTCCCTGAGTCCTGCAGCTTCAGCCTTTGTCCTACTCGTACACGGGAAGTTTTGACCGCACGATATCCTCCACGAGGCCATATAAAAACCCGTACGAGTACGCAGTACGCGCGATCGGACGTATCACACGTCACACGCAGCTCATGAGCAAATATTGTAAGTTTCGACGGAACCCTCGATCTCACAGGTGTTTATTTTTTCGTTTCTCTTGCTGTCATGATGTATATACGCGTGGCTGACGCTGCACTCGTGATACTGCTGTACTGCAGTTCTGGTTAGTCGCCGACCTTCGAAGGGCTCAAAAGCTCAAAAGCTCAAAAGCTCAAAAGGGTTCGTACTGCCTGGTATATATATAATATAATGTATATAATATATATACCGTATAACGAGCAAGAGAGCACAACCTCCCCGGGATGAACTTCCGAGACTATAGTTTCCCCGAAACTAGGGGGGCGGGAAAGCACACACACACGAAAAAGGCGATCTTCGTCGGGAAATTGTGTCGTCGAGATGTCTTTCCATAGACACATCGCTCGGTTGTTCGCACCCTTCCCCGTTTTCGAGAAAAACAAAATCAGCGTGGAACTCCGTCCGATAGCAGATGGGTGTGCTATCTGAGAGCCCCCTTTTCAAGGACTGCAGTCCCATTTCGGGGGCAGACTGGTTGTAATTATAGTGGTCTGTCGCCCAAGCGGGACAGCAGTACTATTAATACAAGGGTTCGGCGGTACAAGCTCGGTCCTTTCCTTCACCCTTTTCAGCACCGCAGTCCCGTTTTGGGGACAAACTACTGAAAATTTGAGCGGATTGCCCCCAAAAACGGTACTGCAGTTCTAACAGGGTTGAAAGGGTTAAGAACTCACCACCTGTGCACAAGTCCTATGCGAAGTATACATGTTGTTGTTGTTGTTGTTGTTGTTCTCACATTAACTCATCGCCGCAATACAATGCAGTCCGTGGTCGCAGGACAGGCTCCAACAACTCTGGAGTGGAAGAAATGCCTCGGTTAAAAAAATAAAATACCCCCACGTTGCGCTTCTGCCACGACCCGTACCCTTTTTGCAGACGCACGTATATTATACCTGGTATATATATAGCGGCCAGGGCATGCATCGATGCCGTAATCGTCGCTTGTTTTCGAAACAAGTTACCTCTGAGCCCAGAGATGGGGCAAAAAAATATGCAGCACCGCCGTAATAGACAGGGCGGGTGTCATGGGGGGGGGGAGGGGTACTCGTCGTCATGCATGGCCGTAGTCGTATGACCAACAGACCCTCGCATCCCTACACAGCCGGGACGGAGAACGTTCGGGTTTTCACCGACCAGGTCCGACATTGATAGCTTGCCACCAGGCTTCGCGAAGCGTCGGGTGGTTGGTGCCTGGCGAGTTCGCGCGAAGGGTGAGCTGCACCCTACTACGAAGCAACCGCTTGAGAGGCGGACCTCGGCGCCTGGTGCGCAATTCATTGCATATGGGTGACAGCGTCGAATGAGGGGTGGGGGGGTGTATTCGATAGGAGAGATGTGCTCGATCTCATGCATGGCCGTAGTCGAATGACCATGGGGGGGGGGGCGGAGGGGTGCTTTCAAACCCCGGGATCTTAGTTATGACCAAGGAAGAGCAAAACATTCCGTACATCGTACACGTATAGAGGCGCAGGCCTACAGGGAGGACAAGAATAATCTAACAACAAAAAATGTACCCTCACCACCATAAGAAACGGTGTGGATGTGGATGGAGACAGCAGCCGCCACGTTTCATTTTTCCATTTGTCAAAAGACTTGGAACATCAGATCACCATCATGCATCCATCCTTTTCAGCGACTTGAGGGGGACAAAAGACTTGGAACATCAGATCACCATCATGCATCCATCCTTTTCAGCGACTTGAGGGGGACAAAAGCGACGGGAAAAAGGCAGACTATAGCAGCAGTGCAGGACACAAAAGAGCAAAACGGAGAGATAAGAAGAAAGGCAGGCTTGACTTGACATTCGCAGGGGACTCGAGAGAAATTCGAGAGTCGTCACACCGAGAGTTAGTGCACCAACACACCCTTTCTCAAAATAAGAAATCCAGCCTGTTAATCGGATGTTCTGATTCTTATGACTCGTCCTGTACTCTGCAGTTTTTGTACCGGTATATGACAGCACCGTCCTCGCGCACGGGCTAGGCTGCTGCGGCAGGAGACGCGTCCGAACCGAAACACGGAAGGGGGGGTGCGTGGGTCACGGTACCCGCGCAGCGGTGGTGCCCGACAGCTCGTGCTCGGCAGCTCGTGCGGCAGTGCGAGGAGATCTCCGACACGGCCGCAACATGGCCCATCATACCGGTACCATCCACGGGGAACATACATAAAATGTAATCAAAACCGAACACGGTCATGGGGGACAATACCATACCAAGTACTGGTACAACGTTTTGGGGGTCTACAACAGTGGTTTCGGACTGTCCCCGCCCCCCCCCCCCCCCCGGTAACTTTTTTAACCCATGCTGCTGCGCGCTTCCACCTCGTAGACGCTTGACAAGACCGTACCCGACACAGTTTTCGTCACGATGACATGGCCATCAACCCTCTTGCGAGACTTTTGGAGGGGAAATATTGCCGCCAAAAAAAAGACTATTTCAGCGACAGCAACTGCGCGAATGAGGGGGGGGGGGGGGGGGGATAGAAAAGTTGGGCCGCGCGGAGTACAACAACGGAAGGAGTCGCCCGGTACGGAGGGGCGCAAGCGGAACCCTACCCCAACCCCTACTGCTGCTAGGCGCTAACACCAACGTTTATCAACCATCGGACACCAACAGTGATAAATATTTTTTTTTCTGTTTTTTTCAAGTTCATAGTTCATCCCCCGGCGGATTTTGGTAAAACTAAAGCCTTTAACGCTAACCACACCCCCACGTTCAAGTTCCGCGTCGTGTGTCAACTTCACCCATAGCCCCCGTTGCAACACCAGAACAGGCTGCTGTTACTATTACGGGGGACCACAGTAAACAGGACCAAATATTGTAAGTAACAATAGGCAAATATATAGGTTTTTGTGTGTACCGTAGGTCCTACCAGGTATATGATATGGTCCCCTGTAATATGTTCCGAGTTAGCAGGAGGGTCTTACACGGGTCATGAACCGAGAGAACACTATTACGGGGGACCATAGTTAACAGGACCTATGGTACACATAAAAACCTATATGTTTATCCATTTTTACTAACAATATTTGGTCCTGTTAACTATGGTCCCCCGTAACATCAACACCACTCTTGGCCGGGACTATCAAGCTCCGTTTTTGGTGTTCATACGAGAGGCCAGAACGGGTACCGCATTCACCGCCGGTGCGGGAACTACTAAAACCGCGAGAGCGTTTGGGGTTGTTACAAAAAGCGAAAAAAAAAAACAACGATAAACACCCGACGAGCAGTGGCGGGAATGCCGAACCCTATTAAGTACACCGGGTATACACGTAGAGGTCCACGAGTAACAAAAAAGAAAAACTAAGAAACGTCAGGCTCGAACGTTCTGGGGAACCGCTACGTGTGGAATTTGGACTTTTGAGGAAATCGTGCAAGGTGGCGAGCGCTACGCTAAAATCCTACCAGTTATAGAGCAGCCTGTGCTCACGGTTGCTTAAGGACGGGGTCACAACAGAAGTAAAAGGCATGCCCAGGTTAGGGGTTTCTTGTTGCGCGGCCCCGTACTGCTGTATGCACGATAAAATGGAGGCAATTACCGGAGGGGGGGGTGTTGGGTGATGGGGGGGGTACTCGTTTGTTGCTTGCCTTAGTCATTTGACCATTGACCACGCATCCCCTTTCGAGAGGGAGCACCGTTCCTACTCCTAAAAGAGAGGGAGGGGTCCCGTGACCCCCACCCCGGCTTGTCCGGAAGGCCATCGAGTGTAAAAAGCTCCTGTCATAAATACGCGAGTTGACCTGGCGAGTACAAGAAGCGACGGTTGCGTCACGATAAAAGTAAAAAATACGACACCACAGCCGGGTGCCTGGTATATACAGCAAGTAAATCTAGTGATGGAGCGCTCCTCCGTCTCCTCCGGACCTACGAACCTTCAACCCTTTTAGGACTGCAGTCCCGTTTTGGGGACAAACCAGTCAAATTTCAAGTAGGTTGCCCCCACAACGGGACCGCCGTCCTATAAGGGTTTCAAGAGCGCTGATTTCGCGCAGGGGGGCGGCGATCGTTTTTCAGCGCTCGCGTTTCTCGACAAAGGGTAAAACCCCTTTCAACACCGTAATTCCGTCTTTCGGGGACAAACTACTCACAGTATTACGGGGGACCATACAGTAGTAAATTAAGACCAAATATTGTTGGTAAAAATATCGAAATATAAACCAGGTAATGGTTTTTGTGTGTACCGTAGGTCTTATTTACTATGGTCCCCCGTAATAGTAGAACTCCCAAAAGACGGAAAAGCAGTTCCAAAAAGGGGGTAAGGGCGCTAAAATTACGAGCGTTCTATTTTCGGAAGGCTCTCTCTCTCTCGACCACTTAACAGATCTTTCCGAAAAACGCCTCCTTTGTTCAGTATTGGGAAAACCTTCCCGTTCCAGATCAAATCAAGCGCTGAAACAACGATCGCACCACTATTAATACTACTACCGTGCGAACTCAACCCTCTTCACTACGGGGCTATGGGCTATGCCAGTAAAACATAAAATACGTTTTTTTTAGGGTCTATGAGCCCCTCGTAGCTCCGGGCTCCGGACCAAAGCAGATTGCTTACTATGAATACTGTACGTACGGCAAGTATTATACGAATTGCGGGAAATTTAAGCGTGAAAGTTTGGGAAATTCGGCGATACGTAATTTTGTAACTTTTGAAGGCGAGAGATTCGCATACGCGCCTGCAGAAGAAAAAAAGGTGCGCTTCGCCCCTAGGTCTTCACACACCCCGCCCCCGCCCCCTGCTAGCTACCCGCCTGGTGGCTACCCCCCTGCGCCGCTGTCCGCGAGAGGAATTGTTCGCGTACTATGCATTTCGTAACTGGCAACCGGTAGTTACAGAGGGTTCACGATTCCCAACGGCGTCGTGGACCGCACCGCGGCTCGGTTCTTTCTCCTTGCACGGTCCTACGGATCGGTCCTTGGTTCGGCTATTTCTCGTTGCACGATCCCACTGATCGATCTGGTACGGTTCGGTTCAGATGTCGCCATTTAAAAAATCAGCGTACGAACCGTCGGCCTTGGCTCCGCAGGCCTAAAACTGTACGGTTCGGTTTGGTTTCGACGGAACCGAACCGAAACCGAACCGTCGGGGAAAAACCCTTGCGGAAATTTCGAAAAGTCCCTCAACTTTAGTGTGGCGAGGGGGGTTTATCACGGTGGTTCGGAACCGCGGTTCTTCAGGAACGCAAATGCTCACGGTTCGGTTCGGTTCGGTTCGGTTCGGTTCGGTTCGGAGTCGCACATGCAAAATTCCTAAAACTCAGTTCGGTTGTTTTTTTCCGACAGTCAAAATCCTCCGTTTCTGTTCGGTTCCGCGCAACCAGACCGAGTCGAACCGTAGCGAGGAACCGGAAACAGTCGTGGTTAGTTCGAGGCAGGATTATACCGGTACTCAGGAGGCTGGGGGTGTGGTGCGGCTGGTGCGGTCCTTTGCCAGGGGGGGGGGGGGGGGGGGGGGCGGAGGGCCGGGGGAGGCCGCTACCCGCGTAGAGCCCGCCGAAGGTATTTTTTTGGACGTTCCGTAAAACACGCACACGATAACGTACACCTTTTTCGGACGAACTTCCGAGTCAAGTTTCTCCAAACCCAGGGGACGATGGACCAAGCACAACGAAAACGGTGGCTTTGGAAAAGGTTTTCGTCGAGTGATGTTTCCACAATAGACGCACGCATCGCGTGGCCGTTTGGATCTTCGCCGTTGTTGTGAAAATCAGCTCTGAAACTAGTCTGAGGGGTGTGAGCGGGTCTTCATGCGCGTTACACGATATATACGCCCATCATAACTACCAGGTATACTCTTAATGCGTGTCTTTTCCACGCGCTCCTTTTTCCCTCCATGTATGGTAGGTGTGCAGGCTGGGTTGCAATGTCATGCGCAGTGCAACAAAAGAAATAGCAGCGCCCACGTCGGATAGGTCATCAACAGATAGATCGTCCACAGATCATCTACAGATGAATCATCTACAGGTAGGTCATCTACAGATAGATCATCTACAGATGAGTCGTCTACAGGTAGATCATCTAGACCCTAACCTGCAGTTCTCAGATGTTGTGAATAATCTGTACAGTACAGACCCAACTCAGGAAACAAGGTATACAGTAGTAGAACATGCCGACTGCTACGGCTCCCATCCGGCAAGATGAGCTGTAGTTCAGACAGATCAGACAGATCAGGAATCCAATTCTGCCCTAAAAATATCCACATCATCAAATGTGGGGATCGGGAATCTGTCCGACGTATATAGGCAGGCAAACGTTGCGACAACAACAAGCATGCACATGCTGGCAAACTGTTTGTAACGATAATTGAAACCATATTTTTCTCTCTCTTAACTGTCCGAGCGTACCGAGGCCTGTTCCGTATCTATCAATAGGCGGAAAACAACGGCAGCGCTCATTCTGGATTCCACGAAGAAATATAGTTATGCCACCAACCAATTCGGCATGAATGTGTCGAGCAGCAAGCAGCATGGCAACTCAATTTTTTTGTTCTTTTTTTTTCCTTTGGGCCTATATACTGCAATAGCCCCCAAAGGCAAGTAGCACATAGCCTCCGGCGGATGGCACGCTGCGCGCACTTCTGACGGACCCAGCGCAACATTTCACCACCGAATGATAACCAGGGGTCTTCGCGAGTCATGACCCGACCCACGACTCAGTTTTTTTTTATTACATGTAACGGGTCGGGTCGGGTCAGGTCCCCGTTACCCGACTTGACCCGCGAGATTTGGCCCGATCCGTAAACAACCCTGATGATAGCTTTATAACCCTGGTTCGAGGTATCGTGTTTTACAACCTTACACGACAAATAGCTCGCTTTTCCCCCATCAACGCCTCCTTGCGGTAGGGGGGGGGAGGGAGGGGTAGATTACCGCATATTCGATACAAATGTTGACACACCCTGTGCACGAGACGAAGACAACAGTTAATGGTAACCCTAACCCTGAGCCAATCAGACCCAATCAACCAATGGTTGTCGCTTACCTGGTACGTATCACAGATCACAGCAAAGATTATCAGGAGATTGGGCTTTCACCTCTGGGACAGACAGCAAATTTCGCGTTGAGATGCCTTGACCCTTGACCGGTGCCGCAGTTAGTTCCAGGTCGTAGAGTGGAACGCTCGGCCCCCCACACACACCCCCCTTGACGGCGCACGTTTTGTCTTTGCTTTTGACATGTATCCTTATTCTTTTTATTTGGTACACCCGGCGGTCTGTGTCAACCATTTTATCGAAAAAGTGGTATTGCTGTACCCGGTAGGCTCTACCGCCTGGAGGGTGTGTGTACCCATGTTCATGCATGGCCGTAGTCGTATGACTCAAGACTCAAGACCCTCGCATCCATACGTACAATTGCCGGGACGGAGGACGTAGAGTTTTTCACCGACAAGGTAGACATTACTCCCACCAAGCGCGAAGCGCCGTCAGGTGTTGGGAGAGTAGCATGAAAGGTGGGGGGGGGGATCTATTATCTTTTATATCGCTGGGCCGAGCTGTCTTGACGTGTTGCCTTCGTCCTTCGCCGCTTCTCGGAGTAGAGGCTTGAAGGTCCGCATATCCGCGTGTATTACATCATACGAGTACCAGGTACCAGGTACTGCTGCATATATATTACCAGGTGTATTATGTGAATATAAAATAAACCGGATATATACGAACCAAAATTCGAAAATTCCCTCAAAACTCATGTTTGCCAGCTTGCACTTGGTGTCATACTTTGATCGCGCGACACCGAGACTTCCACCTGGCGACTTGCTACCGAGTGATGTTACTTTTTTTGCTGTTGTGTACCATCAATATTTTACGACTGCAGTATGATTGATGCTTGTACATACCGGGTGCAGGCCATTAATATTAATAGTATGAATGTTCTACAAAATGGCAAAAAAGACTACTTCAAAGTACACGGGCTGCGTGCGAGGTAGAATCCAAAATTCCAAAAAAATAAACACGAAACACGTTCGTTCGTTGTTCAGCCGCGATATGCATGTATATTTGTCCCGCTCAAGGAACGATTCTTCATTTTGGTTTGATTATTTCGGGAAAGATATTTCAAGGGCGCAACTTATACATACCTCGAAGTACATGTTTGCGTGGACACGAGCCGGTGGGAAAAAACCACAAGCCGCGCACAAACATGCTTGTAGCGGTAGTTTGTTGATCCCATTTTTGTGACGCCGTTCATGTGGAAACCCCGATTGCTGTGGACAAAGACGCGTGGGATCAGCAGGGTGCCTAAGTGGGCCCTTCCCATTTTTTGTGAGGTCGTTCTTGTGGAAACGCCGACTTTGGTGGACAAAGACGCGTGGGATCAGGGTGCCTTATTGGGCCCTGCCGGCGGCAAACTATCTCTATATATACTCGTACATGTAATACGTCCCTACGGGTAGGCGAGAGCATACGGAAAAATCGAAAACGACGCCAGGTAAACTCCTTCTCAGAGCGAGAAACCAATCCGAACGGTGAGGTATTTCTGGACGAACAACAAAAAAATCGAAAAATAACGAACTACTGGTGTGTTTGCTTGGTTTTTAGCATATACCCTCCCCCCTCTTTTGCCTGTTGTCTGGGACTCGAATAAAAAAAAAACGTGGCGTGGCGTGGCGTGCCGTTTTGTATTTTTTCGAACATCCCAGTGATCCGGCGTCAGCTTGGAGTTTCGAGGGCTCAGGTCGGCGCTGAGTGAGGGCGCCAAGCCAAGGAGGAGCACGATCGGTAAGAGCGTCGACCCGCGTCAAGTTCTCTGACAGGCTCGTGTCTACCACTCTGCTCCTCACTACAAGGACTGTTTCGACATTGATATTTAATTAAAAATATATATCATATTCAGGGACACACTCTGCAATACAGCAGTAGTACAAAACAGCAGTGCCTGTCTTCTCTGGGTGCTCGAATAGCAATATTGTACTTGTATTATATGTAACTTGATATCAGATACTTCGCTGTTTCGGGGGCACAGGTTTTGACATGAGACTCTGCCGTGGGGATACTATTTTTTATTTTCGGCTTCGGCACAGAGGGGCCTCCGTCTTGGCCACCTCCATCCGGAACCCCAACCCTATACAGAGGCTTTTGTCTGGTTGATGTGATTTGGGAGAAGACTTGGGTCGCTGCTGCTGTGCTTTGGGAAGACTCTACAAGCAGGTTGCTGTGCTGCTGCCGTGCGGGCGCAATGAAACAAGCACCGTGCCTGCGTAGCACGCAGAACTACGAGCTGTGCAACTTGATATCATACACGCATACGTACGTTGTTCCTGCAGCTGCTGTTCTGCATGATATCACATCACATACTACAACTATTATACCAGGGTAGCGTTTATAGTACTCCATCCACTGCTTGTGGTACTGCTGTGTACCACCGTATAACACTATAACACTATCACACTGGGTGCTAAGACTACGTACCCCCTGGGACAAAAAAATCAGACCCGATTTCCTCCAAAACATGCCTTAAGGGGCACACGCAACGAAACTGGTGGCTTATTCGGAAATATTCCGTCGAGAAGGTCGCATCAGGCGAATCACTGGTCGTATTCAGTACGCCGTCCCCGTTGTCGAGAAACCCAGCTTTTGAAAATCGTCAGAGGGGGTGTGTTATATGAAAATCGTCAGAGGGGGTGTGTTATATTATCACCCTAAATAATAGTGTGATACCTGGTACCTGATACCTGGTATACGGTATGGAGAGCTAGCCGTCTGTTTTGTTGTCGTTGTGAACGCAATAATAATAATAACCAAAACTTTTTGTCTATGGTCACAACACAGGCTCCAACAACCGCTATGGAGTGAAAGAACACCTCTATCTGAAGAACAGCAATGCACATTCACATGGTACTCGTACGAGAGGTCAGGTCGTCAGGCCACTTGTTTTCCCGGCTCTCGGATCGCTCGGGGGAGACAAGGAGACAGACGGGGCGGACAGACAAACGGGCTCCTCCCTCCCTCTGACAGCCGGCGGGCTACTTTACGTCTACTTTTCCCCCCTCCCTTCACTTTTCGCGTTGTTCTTTTTTTTTTAATTCCTACTTGTCTTCGTTGTGGGTGCCACTCGACCCGTATTAAATGTTAAACATGCCACTACAGCACCCTCGTATTATCTACCAGGGTATACGATTAAAATTTATTTATTCACATGTACGAGGAGTCGCGAATGGGGATGTCTTCGCTATATATCGTATTGCAGCAGTTGCTACGAGTCTTCTACGGAACACGTAAACAAGCGTATCATACATATGGACGCAATGAACCCTTTTAGGATCGCAGTCCCGTTTTGGGGACAAACTACTTAAAATTTCACTTGTCTGTCCCCAATATGAGACTGCAGTTCTAAAAGGGTTAATTAATTAGACGCGAATCGACGAGAGGAGAAAGGGCCGAAGTACTCGTAGTGTTGACTGAGTCTTCTCGCTTCTCGCGATAAAAAAGCAAGGCACGAACCGCCTTGTGCATACCGGGCGGGGGGAGAAGAGAGCCCGATGTGTGACTCCGAATCTGAGTCACGAAAATTAGTAGGAGGGAGAAAGACAAGAGAAGAGCGAAAACAATAAATGGGATGGGAAAGAAAAAATAGATTGAAACGTGGTTTACCCTGGTAGGTATTTACTTTATGCTGCTGTCGATTTTTGTTGCTGGGGCGCCGAAGAGCAGAAGGTCGAAGGGCACCGGCCCGAGCCCCGACGTGATCCGATCCGAACGAATAGAGAGCAGAGCAGGAAGCAGAGAGCAGAGAGAAGAACCTCGAGCTGCCGGCATTAGAGCCTGGCCCTGCAGGTGTCTGTGCCTGCTAAGTGCCCGGTGTGCAGGTATCTGGTATCTGGGAGCTGGGAGTCTGCCTGCGCAAGGTGTCTCGGGACCTCACACCACAAAACAGCCGTTCGAACACGGACCGCCGGCCACCTGTACGGTGTACGAATACTGTCTACCGCCGGCCGCCTACTGGCTACAGCCTGCCGCCTCAACCCTGCCCGCGGGGATACGACAGGACAGGACAGCAGCACAACTGCAGTATTGCACAGATGCCCCCAGTTCGAGTATACTCGGAGCATCGAGTGAATTTCGTACTCCGAGTACCGAGTATTGCAGTACGGTCGCCCTAAATACTACTCGTAGTACTGGGAGCAGGAGCAGCAAGTACTAGAGGCCAAAATACTCGTCGTACTGGGAATATGAGCAGTACATAACCCCGAGTACAAGCAGTACCACATCTGAAATACTTGGAGTACTTAAGAGTATGAAGAGTATTGAACCTGTAAATACTCCGAGTCCTCGCAGTACATATACTTCCGAAATACTATTAATAACAGCAGTACTTGAAGTACTCCAGTTGCACCCCTCGGTGGTAAATTGCTCCAAGTCCCACTCGCGCGACCGTCCGTGAACTATTTCTTCAATATGACGGGAATGTAAGAATCAAAACGGTGCACAGACGGTCGAAGTATACTTCGTACTCCCGAGTATTATGCGCATATTGAGAGTATTTTGGCACTCCGAGTACTCCCAGTACCTACCGACGAAACGCTGTCAGCACGTGGCAGCACCCGCAGTACATAGCCCTGAAACACTTGAAGTACGTCATTATCCCACAATATTGAACCCCGAAAAACTGCGAGCCGCCTACTGCCTATTCATACTGCTATATACCTGGTATATATAACCCCGACGACACTGAGCGTCAGCAGGGGCAAGATACGACAAGACAGCAGCAGTACTTGTGTTATTAATCATTCACATGTACGAAGTCGAGCTTTGAGCTTTTCGACTTCCGACTCTTGTTCACCAGCAGGTCGGTAGGGCAGAGTAGGACCCCTCCCCTCCCCTCCCCCCTGCTCCCCTCCCCACCCCCCACGCTCCAGACACGACCGTCGCACGCGCGTGTTATGCGTGCGTCCGTCCTGCTCGTCATGAGTCACGACTCCGAGAAAGTGCGTACCACATGACCACTTGGTATATTGAATTGAGTACCATGTGTCGTGCGCGTGTTGTGCTGGATGTCGACGGATAGAAAGAACGGTTTAATGTGACGAACACAAACACCTACACACACACATATTAAATACCCGAACTGAGCATTCTGAGCATGTAAAGGTCACGGCCACGCGTATTAATTTGCGGCATCTGATTGGCCCACTGGCTCCTCCGCCACAGCAGTGGGAAGTCTAGACATAGTCGTGTCTCGTGTCTCGTGCCTCCCACTGTCTTCAACGTGCTTAGCTGCCAGCTGCTAACAACAGGTGCCTGAGCCGGTTCGTCCTCCCTTCAACGTATTATACGAGTGTACTGAGTACCATGTGCTGAGTACTATTTACCATTCACGTACCGTACCTGGTACACGTTATACAGGATGGTGGATATCGAAGGAGAAGAAATCGTGTTCGATTTCATACCGATAAAAAAATAAAAACGGTTGATAAGAATTCGACAACGCGACATTACATATCCGCCGGTCGCCCCGGTGGTTCAAGTGGTTAACCTCGAATTCTACTTGTGTTTGAGTCCTGGGTTCGAGCCCCAGGTGGGTCGGACATTTGATAAAAAGGATTCAATTGTTGAGAGCGCCTTGCAGCGTGGGAGGGAAGAAAAGGCTGAAATCTTCTCGCGATAAAAATGAAGGCACGTACCGTAGCGGAAAGGGGGCAGAAGAGCCTGCTATGTGACCCCGGATCTGAGTTACGAGTTGGAAGGAGAGAGAGAAGAAGATGTGCGGAGATAATAAATGGGATGGGCAAAAACATATATATATATATATATATATTTTTTTTTATTTTTTTATTTTTTTCATCCCATTCATTATCTTCGCACATCTTCTTCTCTCTCTCCTTCCAACTCGTAACTCAGATCCGGGGTCACATAGCAGGCTCTTCTCCCCCCTTCCCGCTACGGTACGTGCCTTCATTTTTTTTTTTATCGCGAGAAGATTTCAGCCTTTTCTTCCCTCGTCGACTCGCATCGAATTGTGCCTACCCACGCTGCAAGGCGCTCTCAACAATTGAATCCCTTTTTTTTATTTTTGCAAATAAAGTCAAAGTCCGACCCTCCTGGGGCTCGAACCCAGGACTCAAACAAGTAGAATTCGAGGTTAACCCTTTTAGGACCCCAGTCCCGTTTTGGGGACAATTTACTAATAATTTGAGTGCTTTGTCCCCACATGTGGGACTGCGGTGCTAAAAGGGTTAACCACTTGAACCACCGGGGCGACCGGCTATATATATATACAAGTATATATACCGAAGCTTTCACACATCGGAAAGATCTCGATCTACAGCAAATTCTGCCGCACAGACGTCTCGATCTACAGCGGTCAGTACAGCGGCAGCAGCAGATTGTCACTGCACAACCTTCCTCCTCCTGTGTTCGCCGCTGCTGTGGTATACACGAGAGATGTCGTGCAAAGAGATACGTCAGTACAGATCCCACCCGGCACCCAGCAAAAACCGCGCCACACAGATCCCACCCAGAAATGATATATACTAGTACCAGGTATGGCATCGATCATCGGATTATATGAATCAGGGATCCATGTGCCGCGAAAAATCTATACCAGGTATACATACTGAGAGAGAAATTGAACTGGGAATTAATCTGATCTGTGCCCGACGTGAGGAAGCTTTCGTTCAGTCAGAATCAGCACAAGAAACAGGGGGTAACTCAGGGGATGAACGGCAAATAAGAGTTCGCGACGAGATCTGCCCGAGCAGGCAAAACTGCCTTTTAGATGTGCCCGCACTGCAACTGCCGTAAAAGAGAGCGCCGAGTTCGCACGGGGGTGAGATCATTTTCCAGCGCTGCTCGTTTTTCTCGATAAGAAGTAAAAGGGTGGGTGCCAAATACCGAATACGTTCGTGAGGTGTTTTTTTTTCGGAAGAAACATCTGGTACGTGAGTCGAGAGCCTACCGAATACATGATGTGATTTTTTTTTCGGAAAGATATCTAGGACGTACGTACGTAGCCGAGAGAGCCTCCCGAAAACACGTAATTCGGTATTGGCACCCACCCTTGCCATTGTTGAGAGAAAAAGAGCGCTGAAAAGCGATCGCAGCCCTGTGCGAGCTCTATATAAGCTCTTTGAGGGTATTGTAGAGCCTCCCAAGGACAACGACCCCACGGCGCACCACCCAAGCAGGCCCTTTGGTCAGAGCTAAGCGTAGGGGAAGGGCCAGAGTCCCGGGCCGGGGTGGTGGCCGCCGTGAACCGAGGCCCAGAAAACTAAAAACTTACAGAATACCTGGTATATATTAAATGGTGTCGTGAAAAACCCTATAATACATGTTGATATCTAATTGAAACAGGACCACTTCATGCGGGCACTTCTGAGAAAGTTCGCCTGCGCGGGCACATCTATATACCGCGGCTGGGGCAAAGCCACGGACACGATAAATTGAGAGTTTGATATTTCATACGTACTGAATTATATATTGCTGATTGTCGATGTATCGATATATCGATATTTGATATGTCGATATATCGCAACTTTCGACACGATATCCGACACAGAAGGATGAAAGTAATATTATTATTAATAGTACGCGTACATATTAATAGAAGCAAAGAGGGGTGGTCACACCTTGATACGTGAATATTCAAGGAGGTTTTGTGCTCGGCGCCTAGAGCCGACCTTCTGACCCGAACCCTACGAGTATAACCCGAAGCCTATGCCAGTGTTCAGTGCTTGGATGCTGTGCTTGGTAAGACTCTAGGCTGACCCGGCCGCATTCGATGCTGTGCTTCGAAAGACTTTAGGTCGATTCGGCCGGCTCGGGATGCTGCGGCTGGGATCAAAGATGCCAAGAGACAGCACTTTCACCCCTTGACAGACAGCAATTTTGCCTCGACAAGGCTTGACTGACACCAAACTATTAGGTTTTAGTGTGGAACACTCGGTCCTACACCCTTGACAGCGCACGTTTGCGTTGCTTGACAAGTCTCCTGACATCTTTGGCAGGGAAAATACTCTTCGGTTGATGAGCCGCATAGGAGGGTCGGACTTTGACTTTATTTGCAAAAATAAAAAAAGGGATTCAATTGTTGAGAGCGCCTTGCAGCGTGGGTAGGCACAATTCGATGCGAGTCGACGAGGGAAGAAAAGGCTGAAATCTTCTCGCGATAAAAATGAAGGCACGTACCGTAGCGGGAAGGGGGGAGAAGAGCCTGCTATGTGACCCCGGATCTGAGTTACGAGTTGGAAGGAGAGAGAGAAGAAGATGTGCGAAGATAATGAATGGGATGGAAAAAAAATAAAAAAAAATAAAAAAATATGATACACCCTTGCCTTACAAACAGAGAGTCCGAATATCTATATACCTCAGGAAGATTCACTCAACCCTCTACTACTTCCGCTTCTGTTAGAGAAAAAACAATAATATTCCCGTCGAGTTTTATCATAAAATACGCGCATACACACGATATGGCGTGTATGATTCACTTTATTTTTATTTTCCCATCCCCTTCTCTCTTCTCTCCGTCCTACCGGGTATACATCATTATTAATAGTAGGAACTCATATCCGGATCACATGGTACGCTCTTATCCCTCCTCCCCGCTACGGTTTGTTCCTTGCATTTTCATCGCGACAAGACCGCCGCCTCTCTCTTCCCCCGTCTACTCTCGTCGAATTCCGCCCAAAAATACCCACGCTATCGATTTGTCTTTTTCGTTTTTGTTTTCTTCTGTTTTCTTTCGTTTCTCTATTCTGTAGAATGTGTATGTCGTGCCTGTCGTATCCAGTACGACTGATGAACATGGCATTGCATTGTCTAGGCTGAGCTCACTGCATACCACGTACGTGGCAACGTAGTATCTCTGTGGCGTAGTTTTGTGACCTTCAGAACTTGTACTCGTATCTGCTCTAGGATTGAAGATTCGGCACTGACACTAATTGTGCTGGATGTCGACGGGTAGAAGACGGTTTCATGTGGAGAACACCAACACAAGCTACGAAGGCGCTCTCAGCATAATATGCTTCCTTTTTCTTTTTGCAAAAAAAGTCTAAATCTCACCACGGGTGGGATTCAAAGTCGGCTACGTTACGTACAAAGTACCAATGCTACAGGCAGTATTCATATTAATAGCAGCATTTGAATTATACTGCTGTAACCACTATTGTAGAAAACAGACACACTTGTTGTTGTTGCAGTTCTCACATTAACTCACAATACAATGCAGTCCGTGGTCGCAGGACAGGCTCCAATAACTCTGGAGTGGAAGAAATACCTCAAGCAAAAGAGAGGCAAAAACAAAAAACAAGCATACGCACTCCACCACTGCGGACACCAGGGAAGCAAAAAGGAGCCTATTAATAGCAGACAAAAACCTAAAAAAGAAGATGAAGCGAAGCAAAAAAAAAAAAAACACTAGTGTGTGACAGACTATCGAGGCGACCGGTTGTATGCTTAGATCAACAGATACGTGATATTAATACGTCGGTGTGATACGTGAAGCAGTAGCTCAAATTCGTATCGAATACTCGTACGTATACTACCAAGCATGATGATACGAGTGGGCGGTGCGCAGTGCGCAGACTCACCAATAATTTATTTGTGTATCGAGCAAATGGAACCAGCGTATCGAAAAAAACGATGGTTGATAAGGAATGCGTGTGTGCACGAAAGTCTTGTTATGGAATGCGTGTGTACGAAAGTCTTGTTATGGAGTGCGTGTCTATACGAAAGTGTTGTTATTACGTAATACGTACCAGGTACCAGGTATGTTACTACTATTAATACGAGTATACTGTTACGGGGGTAAATAGGACCGAATATTGTTATTAATAGTAAAAATATGCAAATATAAAGGTTTTTGTGTGTACCGTGGGTCCGATTTACTCTAGGTTCCCCGTAATAATAATCAATCAATAATACTTAAACTGCTGTGGTACGGAGGACCATAGTAACTAGGACCTACGGTACACACAAAAGCCTATATACGTACCTATTTTCTCCGATAATGTTTGGTCCTATTTATTACTACGGGGGATCATAGTTAATAGGACCAAATATTGTTACTAGAAATGTTTAAATATATAGGTTTTATCTATACCACAGGTCCTATTAACTATGCCCCCCCCTAATATGGTCCCCCGTAATAGTCCTGAAGGGGTACCTATCAACGAAACAAAATATATACCTGGTATCAGGTATTTGCAGGGAATATGACTATACGGAGCAGTACGAAGAGAAGACAGAACACAGAACGCAGCCAAAGGCCTACTCGTACTTCCAGAACAGGAAGGGCCGAATAATACCTCGTGTGCTCGTATAGACAACAGATCGCAAATTCGAATGCACAACGCGAGTCGACGAGGGAAGAAAGGGGTTAAGATGTCTTCTCGGGCAATAAAAATGCAAGGCACGGACCGTACCTACGTGGTGGGGAGTGGGGAGGGGGGGGAGAGCCTGCTATACCTGGTACCTGGTATACATGACTCCGGATCTATTCGTAGGAGAGAGAGAGAAAGAAGGGTGAAGATGTGAAGATAACAAATGGCATGAGCAAAAAACAAAAACACCAGGATGGAGGCTACGTATTGTATTCAGGGCTACTTCTTATACGAAGAGCGAACTGGTGCAGCAAAGGGTTAAAACGAATAGGACGAGACAACAGCAGGCGTCTATACTGCTGCTGCTGCTGCGATTGTTGTACTGAATGATAGATTCGATGGGACGCAGTTTGACACACAGGTCGAGTCTCCCACAGCACTGCTTGCTTGCTCTGCAGCGGCGGTGGCGGCTGCTGCTGCAGCTGCTGCTGCAGCTGCTGCTGCAGCTGCTGCTAACTGGTTGTTGCGGTTGTTCCTTCTTCCGTAAACATTAATAAATGACGTTTTTTTATAGCAGCTGTAAGCTGTTGCTGTAATAGGCCGGGAAGGCAAGACATTTTCCATGCGCCTACGCTGGCGCGTTCTAGCCCGTGCACACAGAGAAACAGCGAAAGTACGCAGAGGCAGGCAGCAGGCGGTTCCATCGATTTTTATAGAATTTTACCAGCAGCAATGGTCGTAGCTGGTATTATTGTGCTCCATCGATCGTGTATTTTAGAGTGCAATATCGTTTTTGCGACGGTCGGGACCTTCCCGAGTACTGGTGCTATGAATACAACAGCAGCCGTCAGCAAAGCAAGCAGTCTGCCTGCTACTGTCTGTTGCGACTGCTGCTGTGTCTGTTGGTTACGGGCTGTTGCTGCGGCAACTCGCTCTACAGGTAAATCGGTTCGTCATTATTATTAATAGGAGATACTAAAAAAATAGTTCGTATTTTTACGTTGATCGCCCGTCGCCTCGGCTTTATACCATGTTGAGAGCGCCTTGCAGCGTGGGTAGGCACAATTCGATGCGAGTCGACGAGGGAAGAAAAGGCTGAAATCTTCTCGCGATAAAAATGAAGGCACGTACCGTACCGGGAAGGGGGTAGAAGAGCCTGCTATGTGACCCCGGATCTGAGTTACGAGTTGGAAGGAGAGAGAGAAGAAGATGTGCGAAGATAATGAATGGGATGAGAAAAATAAATAAAAATAAAGTACAGTATACCCATATGGTACAGGGGGTGGGGGGGGGGGGAAATGAGCCAGTGCCGCCTCGCGACATGAAGAGAAACATGCTGGAAAAATAGCTACCTGGTACAGCAGTGTTTCGCTGTGGTGCTGTTGCCGATGACGATGGCGATACCTGTGTGCTGTATGTACTAATAGCAACTTGCTCTATTTAACAATCGCCCGGCAGAGGCAAACGCGTAAAGAGTTATCCTGATCCTGCTGCAATGCAATACGATGCTTTGGGCTGGGGGGGCTTCATAAATGAATTCGTCTTTGCAAATGTCGCGCATACATTCACAGCAGTAGGGCGGGCGTGGAGGAAAGATGAATGGGCCCCACACAGGATCATGCATGAGCACAAATAAATGTTTTCGATGAAAGAAGCAGACCGCACCCCACCCCACCCCGCACAGACTGCCGATCAATGTTTTGTACTCCTCCAAATCCTCCATGTATCCCTGCTAACTGCTGTGTCTATTTGATTTGCCTGCTCGTGTGGCGTTGAGGTTCATCAGAAAAAAAACGACAGCAATCAGATTATCAGATGACAAAGAGCTGCAGTGGCATTACATACCGAACGAACGACCGTACGTCCGGTCATGAGCGCACCGCCTATGCCGGCATTTTTTGTCGATTCTCTTGTTTCTTGTACCAAAAAAACACCAAAAGTTTACCAAAACGCGAAACACAGAATCGTTTTTGTGAGTACCAGGGTATTATTTTTTCGAATCAGTACACTTGTTGTTCGTGATTTTCATGCGGAAATCGTACATAATCTGTTCCTCTAAAAGATACCACAGGTACGATATGTACAGTATGATATGATATGAATAGCTGCTGCATCACTCATTGTTTGTGTTTGATTTTTACGATGAAAAACGAAAAATTGCTCTGTGGGAGGAGATCGCGCGTATCAACCTGCTGGGGCGGCAAGCTTCGTACTGGGACGAGCGGGTCGGAGGCAACATAAACGAGACGGGCTTCTGGCTCAAGGGCTTGCTCGGGTAGACGGAGGGCAGGTCAATGGAGTACGGAACATCGGTACATGAAATAGTGAACAATCGAAAGATTGACTGAAGGTCTACGGCCGACAGACACCAAAATTTTCGTATTCGGAGAAAAGCGATGCGATGTTGCAACAGAACCAGACCTGACGCTTGATGCCGTCCGCATCGAGCACGCGCTTGAGCTCCATCTTCTTCATCAGGGCCAATTCAGACGGCGGGCCTGTCCCGATGTCGGGGGCTTCTTTGACCTTCGCATTGCAATTTCCCATGGTTTGCTACTACCCCTCCAAAAATCCTCCCGCTCTCTCCAGCAGCAGCACACTCTTCTATTTGATACCGGAGATCCGAAAACCTTGACCGCAGCAGTGAAGCAAGCAATGCTGCAGCAGTAGTTTTGGGTCACGCCACGTGCGATGGTCGTCGCCCGCCGCGGGGAGACGATCCCACGAAGATGCAGTTCGTACACTAAAACGACCGACCTGCTGCCAGGATTGGGCAGGAATTATACACGCGAGACCAATGCTCTCAACTGGACAATAAACTGTTGAAGTCTGTATTCCTCATTCATCGACAACGAAGAGAGAATATCCACCGCGTGAGAAGAGTAGAAGTAGTACTAAAAAGCAGTATACGAACATTGGGGTTCTCATAGGAACAGATACGGCGTTTTCGTGAAACGCTCCGATCTTCGATCCATCATACCGCTCCGACTACGTGACCAGAGGCAAACGCACTCCATCCATATACGAGTATCCATACGACTCGTAGCCCGGATACGGGCCCACGAGCCGTCTGAAGTTGGATGGTGGCCTCCCAGGGGCGGCAGGTCCCCCAGCCTCAGACTTGTCCACCTTTTGACGAGAACTACAGAGATAGAGTTCGACGGAGCATCGAGTACTTGCGGCAGACAAGTCAGGTCGGTACGGAACTGGGCGCAGCACTCCCACGGAAGATTACGATTCCTGGTGATGCTCGCAGCCACGGCGGTGTGAAGCTGCAATGCCCCAGCCCCACCGCTCGGCGTCGCGAAGTGCTAAGGTCGGCCTTAGCGGTAGAAGACACAGGTTCCGGTCGACGAGAAAGTGCATTCCGTGGCGGGGGCGACGCCAGGGTTGGCGCAACAACTATTACTCGTAGTAAAGGGGTGCTACCGTGGCCGAAATGCCAAAAACGGGGTCGACTCTTGCTCATCATCGACGTGCAGAGCAACCGGGGAGCGGTCGAAGAAGTGCACGTTCGCACCGGCGACAGCGCTTTCCTTCTCGCCAGAGGGTTCGTCGCGAGGTGAGTTGCGTCGACTTGCTGTTACGTGGCCACCCTCGGTCGGGTGGACTACAACGTAGCCGTGCGGGGTGAGAGCCACCACGGGTATGACGCATACGGTGCATTTGTGTCCTCAACTCTACCGAACGTACGTACAGTAATTTTTACATTAGCATTTATGCGAAAACTACATTATAACACACACCTGCCCTGGTAACGCATACCCCTGTGGGCGGAAATATAAGGACCGTTTGAAGCGTAATATGAACACCAAGCGGTTCTTATATTAGGCCCAGAGTGGCACCAGGTCCCGTGAATTTGTATGAACAGGAGGAGACTATTATTGCTTCATGTCCATCGATTCCTCCGTTTACACTCGTATTGGCAAGGTGGCGGCGTGTTGCCTTACGCTTTGAATCCTGGGTATTGTCGCTCAGGTAGCGTCCTACGTACGCGGTGCACTCTTGGGTTTGCTGCTCTCGTCGGTTTCTCTCGTAGCTTTGTTCCGCCTCCCCGTGGTATGTTCCGAGAACATCGTCCTTCCGGCAACTACCACCATAACTGCGTGCTGTCAACATATTTTTTCGCGGTGCGCCGGAAATGCCAACACGAAGCACAGACGCCACAGGCATTTCGGAAAGTCCGAGCGGGGATTTGGCGCTTGTTATCTACCGGTACCATCATGCATGTTCCTTCCCGTTTTCATGCCGCCCATGGAGGTTCTGTAATATCTCCGGTTCTCACTGTTATACACGCACGACAACCTTGCCGCGCCTGCGACCAACGTCATGATAAATCGGAACAGGCACGGCCTGGATGTGCAGTACGTGGGTGCCGTCGCAGTCCAGATAGAAGCCAAGGTTCGTGAGACAGGCTTTAAGGTTGACGTGGATGGGTGCTGCTGGGCGTCGTCTCCGGCTACTACCGATGCCACCGCCGTCAATGCTGCGATGGTTGAGACTGTTGGCCAGGGTCTGTGGGCCTCTGCTGGCTCCTGTCTTCCAGAAGGAAGCAACCACCTGGCAGGGTCGTCTGGAGACGATGACCGGCCTCGCAGTCATTGGCAGCCGCGGCAGCGAAGACCGCAGTTGAAACGGGGGCAACAGCAACAGGGCGACTCGTTGCCGAGGGCCCACGCTGACGACGACCACGACAACGAGGAGGGGGGCAACGCAAGCAATAACGACACTACGGGCAACAATGCTGCAATGCGGTTGGAGCGAAACGCGGACAAGTCGCATGGGGAAGAAGTGCAAGACGAAGAACCCTTTGGCGATGAGTTTTTTTGCCTCACGGGGGCAGACGGGGGTGGGCGGTGCGGGTCCGACAACCGGTCACTGCGGCGGCAACGACGATTGCAGCGGGAGAGAGGAGAAGCAGGTCGATATCAATCGGAAGAACTAGACGAGAGGACGCCCTTTCTGGGCTTGGGGATGAGCCCGATAAATGAACGTACCTCGATGCTTCCTCGACCATCAGGTACTGGGGTGACCATGTGCCGTCGATGTACGTGGCCAACCGTACTGACCGCTGACCGCCGTGCCTGCTCGAAGAGACGAGGGGATGCTGGAACACGCAGGAAAACTCGATGCGGTTGAAAACTACCTTGGAAAGTCTTAGTGCAAAGACGGCATAAGCGCTAAAAACTCTCTCTAGCCCATAGCTATGTCTAATTTGTCCAAGGGTTGGTTTGCTCAGGCGCACACTTCGCAGAGTTTAGAGATGTTTCGTTCGTTAATTCCACACGCAGCGAGACACATCAGAGGTAGCACATCTACTGTAAGCGCACGGAAATCAAGTCTCAATATGGGCAATACTGTCACGTTTTCCCTTCCAGGGCAAGCCATACTCCTGTCGTGCCATGATATGCTCTCGTACCCTCCATCCTTTTCCGCGTCCAAGGCAACTTTTTCGCGTCAGCCTCGGCTTACATATACACCCGTCATCCACACCCGTACCCTGCTGCGTAAACTGTTGCGACAGTTGCGCCAGCCGCGGGCTCTACTCATTACGTCTCGGACGGAGAACGCGACGACAGCGCATCGCCGACAGATGACTGGAGATTTTATCAGGCCGCTTTGAACGGATGGGGCTACGGCATCGGAAATGGCGATGATGGTGGCAGAGGCGGCCGTGAGAAAAGCGAGCGCACCGCTGTCCAAGATGCCTCGCGAGCAAGCACAACTGAGCGAGACAACGAAAAAAACGCCTTCCACAGGGCTCGCTCTTCCTGGAGCGGACTCGTAGGCTGTGAGGGTGTCGCCAGCAGTGGCGGCGGCAGCGGCGGCGGCGGCGGCCGAAGCCAAAGTCGTGACGCCTCGGCAGAATACACACTTGAAAGCGGCGCCTTTCGGCACCGCCAACGAACTGCGTCGACGACATCGCCCGGGAGAGATGCGGTAGCGACGGGTTCCGATTTTGGAGCGGTCGAGAACAGACCACTACTAGGAGCTTCGGCCTTGAATACTCGTGGGGATACTGGATGGAGAGGCGGGCAACATGGCCAATTCGAAGAGGGGGGAGGAGAGAAGGGGGAAGGGGGGGAAGAAGCGACGCCGCAAAGGATAGGAACGGTGGGAGCGGGGGAGTGGAAAGAGGCCCACGAATGGGAATCGGCCCCCGACTACGGCATCAGAGGGCACGAAATGAAGGGTCGCCGAGGCGCAGGGTGGCGCAGTAGGGGAGCCCGCGGGAGGAGGCCGGCGACGAGAGAAGCTGTGCGGCAGCTGCACGAGTCTGAGAGGATGCATCGGTTGGGATTTTCCCTGTCGAAGAAGCGAGAGAGCGCAAGATGGCGGCGAGATGATCTACAGCAAGCGCGGGTGATTCTGTGATGATTACTCCAAAGTTGATCAGATTTGTAGGAACAGAGAGGGCTTTGTAGGACATACGTCTGCCTCGCCGCAGTTTTTTTTCGTCGAGCTTTTACTAAGAATAGACATCTGGTAAGTGGGTGTCGAATTGTTGGCGAGGCAGGCACAACAGTGGGCAGCGGGGGCTGTCTGTAATACGCGTCTTAGCCTTTTCCTGGTTGCGGCCTGACTAAAACACCGGTGTACACGAATTTGTGCTAATATCCCGCACCAAGACAAAAACTGGTAAAGTGGCGGGTACTGTTTAGTTTGTTTGATGCGACGATTTGTGGCCATTCCCGGACCCCTGTATTCTGTGTCAGGAGGCGGTGTCTTGCTCGGGCCGCTTGAACCTGTGCTCCAAGACGCGGGAGCTAACGGACAACCTTCCGAAATATACCTACTGCCGACGCGGCGATAACGACGAACCCGGCCCGGACGAAAGCAGATGGGCTGGGGGCGGCAACTATCGAGATGCCGGGGATAGGCTTTACTCCGAGTGGAAGGCGGCGAGAAGAAGCAGTGCTCGCCGGGAAAAGTCAGGGATGACGCGAGAAAGGGCTTCGCCGGAGGGTTGGAGCTGCCCCAAATGTAGTGGGGACAACAGGTATCGCAGCTGGGAAAATTCGAGTGTTGCTCTTCGGAAAAATCGGCCACGTTGGTTCTACCTACAACAATAACCTGGCTTGTTCCGACTTTCAACCCAACGCTTCGAATAGAAATATACCGGATTTTCTGCGTTGTTGCTTACTGCACGTTCGTGCGTACTGTGCCTACGTAGGGCGCTTTTTTGTGCCGTCAGCACTACTGCACTACGATGTGCCGACCTTCGCTTTGGTTTTTCGCATTTATTCGACTCGGAACCAGAACGATGCCCAGACCGTTTGCGAGAGGTGCACACCGCAATCACGACGAAGGGCGAACGTCCTGCGGAACACTTCATCCATTTTTTGTTTTCCCCCGATAGCCACGGCTTTGCTTGCCGTGCTCAACGATATATAACAACACGGCGGTAGGGCAGTCGCCTCAACTGCAGAATCTCCAACCCTCACCCAGATCTGACTACAACACTCATTTAGACGCCGGCAATCAACTCTTCCGATGCGCGAAATCGTGCAGAGCCCAGGATAGCGTTTGCCAGAGAGTGACGGGGATAGCCATGGCGGCCCAAGCTTTGCGACCAGACACCTGGTGCCGTGAGAGTGCCGAGAAACTGGGCAGGGCGGCCGCAGCGGCGCTGGCAGCCGCGGGGGCAACGGAAGCGGCGGGGGGGGGGGCGGGGGGCTGGCGACGAAAATAAGAGGGGCGGTGGCGCCGGTAGGATGGGGAGCGATGGGCTCAGGCGGTGCGGCAGACCAAGACCGCAAATGTTCAAGCCCACTGCGGTTGCAAGACCGGTGGACGGGGTCGTTGATCGGAGGCGCAAGGGAGAGGTAAGATCAGTATGAAGCAAACACTGCACACATTAGACAGGTCCCCGATCCCCACTCAACGATAAAGGTCTTTCAGGAATGGTAGATTCCTGATCTGTATGACCTAGCTCGTGTTCCCGGATGGGGGCCATGTAGTCTGCATACGTAAACGATTTAGCACATGTTTTCCTGAGTTGGATATGTACTTTGTAGATCCTGCGCAATATCGTAACGGCGGCTTAGGTTGATGTAGCTCATGATCTATCCGATGTCTGAAATTACGTATGCCACCGTTCGCTCAGCTCTGTCCGAGCCGCGAGAACGGGCACCACGATAAGCCGCTTGACTTGTATCACCCTCTGCGCTTGAGGTTTGTGCTTCTTCTGTACACGCAGCGGACCAGAAATCGGCTGTAGGTCGTCCTCTGAGACGCCGCAGTCTCTTCGACGGGGCAACGCGGCAGGAGATAGTAAAAACCTTGTCAAACGGTATCTCGTACTCTTGCAGGAAACAATGCGCGCACTTCGGGGTAAAACCCCGCACACGGAGAAGGCGAGTACTTCTCTAACCGCCGCGTCGACACTCTCGAAATCTCTCTGGTATACTTACACCTTGCGAGGCGTGTTGCTACAGGAGTAGTAGCGCCTAAAGTGTGTGAGACTCCTGCCACACTTGAAGAGCTCTACTCGTATTACACCACGCCAGAAAAAAATTGAGAAAAGCGAAAAAAAAAGTGCTAAACCCGACGATATATCCACAGACTACGTACAGACATACCGCGAATATGATTGGAAAACTTTAACTCATGGCATTCGAACAATAGGGGGCTACTATCAAGGGGCCCGGGCCTGTCAGAAACACTGTTGGGCCCGAAGGTGCTCGTACCCCTCTCGCAGCACGCGTCCTTTCGAAAGTTGTTCCGAGCGCTGTTTCCGTTGAGCTTTCGCGCGTTGTCTTCACCCGATGGTTTTGACGGCTGATGTCTTCGCGTGCCGCCCGGCTGTCGCGCCCCCTGGGTCATCCTGTCCGCCGCTCGTATCACGACCTGCTTCACGGGGAGCAAGCAGCCTCTGTTCGACAGTTTATATCGAAATCCACCAACGCCCAGCCGGAGGCGAGCGAAGAGGGCCCTTGATGCGGACACAAAGGTAAGTGTTGCTCCGTTTGCAGCGGAGTTTACCCAAAACCAGTGCGTACGGAAAGTGTGTATGCCGCATGGGCACGAGGAAGGGGGAAGTGGGCCCCTCGCAGCCAATACAGCGCGGTCCGGGTTCGCTTCCATCCGCCTGCGCGCCTTCAGCTATTGATTGTGTTTGTTGGGGGACACGACACGAGTCTCCGCTTGAGACTGCTTGTGGACGGCCTTGGTACCCCTACGCCAGTAAACAGCGCGGGCGGGTACACACAAGAGGCTTGTGAGTATTGGGAGAGATGTGACCAACGCGAGGAAATAGAGCAACCAATGCAGAAACTGGATGCCAGGTGACCTATCGAAGGTACCACTGTGTTTCATCCCGGCTTCGAGTAAATGAGCCGAACCAAGAGAACTGCAAGGCATAAAATAGCCTGCAGGCGACCTGCTGGAGGTACTGTACGACCTCGGCTTTGACTAAAAAGGGCCGAGCCAAGAGGAGGACAACATACATCAAACAAGGCAGTCTGTTGGATTTTATGCACGTGTCGCAAGCAACCGTGATTTGCTGAGGGGGATGTATGCTGATCCTTTGGACCCTTCTCAGGGTACCTACGAGTGACAACGTTGCGTCGTAGAGCACACACCCGCGAGGGACTAGCGGCCCAAACGCGTAGATGCTCTCCCTCGAAAACCTCGTCCATCTCTCTCCGCCCGCGCGCGACGCACGCCCCTGTTTTCCTCGCTTTTTCTTAGGCATCGTGCACGTTCACACCGGCAATAAATACACAATCACGACGGCTCGCTGATGCCCAGGAGACGCGTCGAATGATTGCAGACGCGGCGAGATGCTCCGTGGGCGGAGGCGGCAGTAGTTGCTGCGATGGCAGCGGCGACGAGGGGGGCGATCGAAGCGGTAGAAAGGCGGGCGATAGCGGTGTTGCTGGCGGCGGTGGCGGCGGCGGTGGCGACGGTGACGGCAGCGGTGGCAGCGGCGGCAGCGGCGGCAGCGGCGGCAGCAGCGGCGGGTATGGCAGGGGCGGGAGCGGGCCGAGGGCGGGGAATCGGGCTGTGTGTAAGGGCATGGCGAGGTCAGCTCGGCTTCACGCCGAGCACGCCGAGATAGGGCAGCGGAAAGAGGAGAGACGGAAGGTGAGCAACCTCAACAGGACGGAGCACAAGGATACAATAGATGGGCGGGGGGGTGAGATGGAAGGGTGTGTACTCATGTCATGCATGGCCGTAGTCGTATTTCCATAGACCCTCGCATCTCTACAATGCCAGGAGAGAGATATGTCGGAATCATTGGGGATGCTACACTTTTCAGCGCGAGTGTAATTCCCAGTCGAATATTCCCACGAGTATTTTCATTGAAACGTACTTACCCTTCGGAGCTTCCGTTGTGCATGGCGTCGTCTTCGAAGCGGGTGGGTGGTAGCGAGGGTTATAGGCTGCACCCCCCGCTCGAGGAAAGCAGCGCAGACTCGTGTCTCATGTATCAGCCGCTACAGCAGTAGAGGTGTTATTTCAAGCGCTACTGAGGCGTTATTATTAATAACTACCCTCGAACCGGTCTACTACACTTTGCCGGGGTTTACCGCATGACAAAGACCAAACTGTTCGAAGTTTTGCGGTATCGCACTGTTGCTGCTGACTGCGAGGGACTACGTTCGTTCTCGCCCCGTCTTCAAAATGTCGTGGCAGGAGTTGCTATCGCAGTCATGCCCCTTCAAGCCGGACATCGGCATAAGCGCGACGTGGCCTACCCTACACACCAGCACCGAGGACTTTGTCAGGCAAGAATTCTGGGCCTCCTAGTAATGTAGCGCGGCGGGTCATTTTTCCTCGAACAAGTGAGGGGCGAGGCGGGGAGAACTCAACCTGCGGGATGGGAGGGGGGGACGGGGACGGTTGGGGGCGGGGTGGAGACTCTCGCGCCTCCGGCACAGCCATCGTTTCAGCAGTAGCAGAGCGAGTGACCGTGCACCCCCCGAAGAACGGACCGAGTGATCTATTTTTTTTCATGAAACGCCCCAGGGGGGAGACACAGGAGGTCGGTCAGGGCGTGACATTTTTAGCTTGGTGCCGGCGCGCCCCCCCTCCTCTATCGGGGCTCTACGGCGGCGAATGATAGGCTACAGCCCATGGTTCCCCCCTCAAGGCACCACCGAGCTGTCTTCGCCAAGTATGGCGGGGGGAAAGGAAGGCAGGAACAGGCGGCCTTCCGAACGGCGGGAACATTATTCGAGACTCACCGCTAGCTACGTTCCGTGCGACCTCTGTGGTGGCTCTGCCCCGGGGGGCATACGCCGGTTCGGTGTGTCTGCCTGCTGCAGTACAGTGGGTTCCCCGATTTAAGAGCGCCTCGGTCCGCGCCAAAAACAGGCGTTCTTAAGCACCCGACGCTCTTATCTGTAGTGGGAAATATACAGCTTTTAGTATAGGCGAGACGTTCCGGTTTCACCGCTTCGTGAATCCCGAATGCTCTTATCTTGGTACAACTCTCTCTTGAGTCGGGGTACCCGCTCATGAACAAACGTTTGACAAGCAAACGTGGACGGGGGGAAAATCACAGAACTTTGTGTATACGAGCGCTCTTCTCGCTTGTTGTTGCCCTACAAGCGTGTGATAACTCCAGTGCCTCCGCTCTATCAACAGGATGTTTTGCGAATAATGGTCGGGTTGGGTTTCTCGCACTGATAGTCTGTTTCCTACCTGGTACCAATCTATTTCTTAATAAAAGGACCCTCTGTACATTAAAATTCAATACAAACGTTCCCTATAGTTCAGGGACAGATTCTAATAGCGAAAACCCAACCCACGAAAAAAATATATATTGCTGTGGGAAAAAGCGACCAAAATGACGTTTTTTAACCCCCAAGCATTCTGGGCTTGGTAAACAACTCTGTGGGTTGCTTATCAGCAGCAGACGGAGCAGCTTCTGGTTCACCTGTTTGACCGAACAGCTCCTTATGTTTTTGTCGGCTTTCAAATATTTTTATAACCCAACCGAAGTGGGTTATGGCAAACCCCCTAAGGTCAACATATATGGTTGTGTAGAACTGCGACGTGCTGTGCTCAGTACGTTTCGCCGGCGTGGTGCAAGAGGATAAAACACATACAAGTCAGTGCCTTGTGATGGAACTAGCAGCGTCTTGTGCTGAAACTGGCTCAGGAGAGAATGATAGTGGAGAGGTGAGGAGGAGGAGGTGGGCGGGCAACGTTTTGTCCACCAGAGAAGTTACGACGCGCAGCGGAACTATTCTGTGCCCGCCGCCGTTACACCCTGCGTTTTTTTTGTCGTCTTCACGACCGACTTACGTCCCCGGCTGGGGTGTCCATGTACCTCCCCTCCCCCAACCCTTTCGAAGTCTTGCGGGCGGTCGCAACGTGTGATGGCTGAAAATCCTTCACTTGAATCCCACCTCCGCCCCACCCTCTCACCTTGAACTGTAGGCCTAACCTGATCCTTCGGGTTCTCTCTCGTGTCGCGGCAGGCGTTTACACGGCGAGCACCGCGAGCAAGAGCTCCGGCTCCAGGCTAAGCGATACATGTGAGAAACTCGCGAAGTGATAATCTCGCAAAGTAATAAGCTCTCGTGGCCGTGAACAGACGGAATAACATCAAAGCAATATGTCCGTAAATATAGTAAGCTACCACCCTGGCGGGGAAGCATGGTCCTCTTAGGCATGAGTATAAATATCTAGCGGTTCTTATATTCACGCTCAGAGTAGTGTTGGTTGTTCATATTAATACGCAAACGACCCCTAAGTTTCGGGACTTGGTGGTACTTCAAGTAACCTGGAGCGACACAGCAGCACTCACGAGGGTGGGTGGCCCTATCACCATCTCAGCGGCAGCTGAATGAAATATGACAAACATGAGAGTTTTGTCGCCGTTTGGTCGTATGGAACACCTCCTTTGATAGCCCCTCCCTTGCTCTCTGAGTGTGTGCGTGCGTGAGTGTATGGGGGTCGGGGCCCGGGACGCCGTGAACCGATGCGACTGCTGCTGTGTTTTCGCTGGGGGGACTCTGCTTTTGCAGCTTCCGCGAGCTCTGGGAACCGCAGCGCACTCACGCGCGGTGCCCTTCTACTGCGAGTAAAACAACCAACGTTTCTCCACGGTTTTTTCCCATCCTTAATCTATCGCTTTCGTCGAACAAAGGTAAAAAAACGATAGTACACTCGCGTGAAATGCTGCCTTCTTGTGACTTTAACCCCCCCCCCGCCCCCCCTCCCGCTCCGTCTCGAAAGGGATGCGTGGTCTATGGTCAAATGATCAAGGCAAGCAGTAAATGAGTACGCTTCCCCCGCCCCCCCCATTCCCTCCCCCCTCCCCCGTCGGCTCGTCAGGCTTTACGAAGCCCCAAACACCGCGTTGGACCCCGCTACCGGCCACCCGCTCTTCTTTCCGATGACCAACAGAACGGCGCCCTGGAGTCGCTACCGTGGCCCCTCCCAAGCCTGGGATAACCGGGAACACCAAAGCGATGATGGCTGGCAGTTTCGACGGAGAGGAAGGGGGGGGGGGGCACAGCAGGAGATGGAAGATAATAAAGGCGAGCGCGGGGTTTGGCGGCGGGGAGGGGAAAGGTCTCAAGTGAAGATGTGGGAGCGAGGGTTGGAGCAGGAGAAGCAGAGGGAGGCTAGCGCCCGCTCGAGGGACGAGGCAAGGAATGCGAGGGCGTCGAAGGGGCACGTCAACAGCAGGCGAGCGCATATGTATATATGTATATATACAGATATATACATGTAGGTGACGGGTGTGCGTGATAACGGAGAGAGGGGGAGAAGGAATAAAAGGTGGTGTTGGGAGGGGAGCGGGGACCGGGCCAGGTAGAGTGTGTGTAGAAAGAGAGATAGAGATAGAGAGAGAGAGCGCAAAAGACAGCGAGAGAGGCTCTCACTCCTAGCAGTATCCCTCTTTCCCAACAATACAGCTGTGTTCCTGGTATAGCGGTAGACGTCTTCGGATAGCTGGCGGCCGGACATCCCTCCTGTTTCCTCTCTCCCGATCAAGGGGAAGCCTCGTGCTCCAGCCTTCGACACTCTCTACTAAGTTCGAGAAGTCTTGCCCCCGGTTGCAGCCGAATTTCTCTGTGGGTGGATCATATCTTGGCCTTTATCAGCTCTGCCTCGCCCACATGCACCCCTACCATTCATTGCTATTTTTTTGCCTTGAGGCAGTCTGAAGAATTTTCTGGCCGAACGCGAAAAACAACACGAACGTGTGCTGAAAGCACGGGCGCCTACTCTTGTAGATCGCACAAAAAATAGCACAAAGAAACGCGGTAAATTTTTATTCCCATCCCCCGCAGTATTTACCACAAACCAGTAGGCACGACGTTACCCCGTCGTCAACAATACTTGAAACGTGAAAAACAAATAGGTCCGAGGAGCTGGTGCGAGGGATGCGAGCCCGCAGCCTGATGCAAGTGTACCGCACGCTCCTGGCCTCGGTTGAGTACGCTCGTCTTCCGGAGGGCCTAGACTACGACGAGGTGCGCCGCTGTCTTTACTTTACCGAACGCCGTGCTGCTCCACAGGTGGCCGGGACCCCTCCATTGCACAATGTGGGCGCAAGTCAATCTTGTGGAGACATTTGAAAAATGTCGCACACCATTAGGCCTAACCGAAATGAGAGAAGGTTGTCGACACCTCGCGGGGTTTGCTATATACCTTGTTCAAATGTCGCCACAAATATTTTTGTAGCTCTCACGTTGTCCCAAGGGGGGGGGGGACGTCTCGGCCAGCTGTGTCACAAACAAGCACCAACGCAAACCATGGAGAAGCGCGCTGCGATAGGTGTATATGATGTGCGCGGACATATGTCAAGATTTTGGGAATTAAGAATTTCAGGCTGAGACCATTTAAAACTTCAGAATTTTACAGTGAAAATAATTTTGTGCTCAGCGAGGAACGCCACTCTAATCCTGAGTAGTAATCTTCGTATGAGCATATATGCTCAACGTTGACATCATGATGAGATGATAAAGTCTCGGGCCTTACGAGCCAAAATGTTTCTGACTGACGAGGCTCCTAAGCTAAGGGCAATGCCTTGTACTACCTAGCGTGCACAGTTTGTTGACGACAGGTACATGCAGTATCCACCAGCGCGGGTGGTTGGTGAGAGTAAGGCATGCCCTGTAATATGGATGCGTCATGTGGGTGGACTTCGCTGTCGGCCTTTGATCGGTTTGGGGTCGACGTCTTAGCCGACGGTTGTTTTACGGTATCTCGTGCTGCTTGTGCTCGTACGCACGCACGCGAGCGCACACGGCTCGCAGCGGGATCTGCTGAGGATGACGCATTTCGGTGGCTAAAGTGTTATGTTGTATGCGTTGTCTGGCAGTGTTGACGCCCTACGGCCCAGATTCGACACAATGGCTGATACGTGATTCCGAGAAATTTCCCAGGTGGTCGGGGTTAGGGTTATAGGGGTTCCGGTTTCGGTTCGGGTGGGGGATAGGGTTTAGTGTCGATTGTACTCAATCATTTTGTCGGAGCTGGTCCAAGTTCTGCACATCCCTATCGTTGTCTATCGCCCTCGAGTGACGAAAATAACTCTCCTACCAAGTATACCCTCAATATCGCTGCACGAATTTGAAGCAGAGTGCTCGCACCGACATCTCAAGGGGGACAATGCTTATTACGGTAAGCAAGCCTTGCACGCCCTGGAAGCGGCCAAATTCTTGAAATTACAAGAAAATAGACCCTGAGGGTTCGCGGCGCGGCTCATCCTGCTGGGATACCGCAAGCAGTGAGGCTTCGGACGATATACTGAACGCCACCAAACACCCGGCAACCTATCTCATCCTAAACAAACGGCAAATATTTTGTGACAGAATACGAAACGCCCCCGTTAACCTTGCTGCGGTTGTCGCCCCCATCCCACACTTAGAGCAGTGTGTCATCGCCCCCATGTCGCCGCGCGACACCCAACCGCGTGCCGAAAAATGCAGGCGATGGAGTCGATTACCTCGAGGATCAGCGCCATCTTCGATAACGACGACGACTCTTGGCAGGATATGACCTTGGAGGTGTGTGGGTCGTCTCAGCCCCCCCCCCTATCCCCGTCCATGCCCCCCCTTCCCCCATGTAGTGTTGCCCTGCCCCAGAACCACGGTTCACGGTCCTTGTGTGGGCGCCCACACGCACATTCACGATCGCTTGTGGGGGGGCTGTACTCGATAGTAGAGATGTACTCGATCTCATGCACGGACGTAGTCGTATGACCATAGACCCTCGCATCCCTACAATGCCGGGACGGAGCATGTCGGGTTTTCACCGATCAGGTGGACATTGTTTGCACCAAGCGCGAAGCGCCGTGAGGTGTCCGGCGAGTCGCATGAAGGGTGAGCTGCATCCTACCAAGAACCGCTCGTGAGGCGGACTCGCATATGGATGAGGGGTGGTGGGGTTGCGAGGTTGGGGGGGGGATGCAAAGGGGTGGAGGTGTGGTATGTGAGGGTGTGAGGGGGTGTCGAGGTGTGCGAGTGTGGGAGTGTGGGGGTGTGGGGGTTTGCGGGCTTTGCGGGGTGATATGAGGTACGGAGTTGACAGTCAAACCTTACCTCGCATGGCGGTGCGGCTGCTGAGCAAGGCAGGGGATTTATGGGGCACACTTTGCGCTTACGTAACGAGTAGTGTGTGCTGATGGGCGATGCTGCCGTTGTCACTCGTTGGCGTCGACGATTATTTCCGTACTACACCATCACACCAAGGCATTACAGTTTCTCAGTAGGAAAAGCGTATTATTCGAGCGAATAGCGACCCCCCCCCCCCCCCCCTCCCTCCCTCCCTACTATATACGAAGTATAGGTTGGGTTGGCGTCGGTTGGCTACGACACCGTAAAACATGCCGCTCACTACGTGAGCTACAGTAGACAACCAGGGTACCGTTTGTTTTTTGTTTGTTTTTTGGCGTTCGGTCACAGCTGGTTGTCGAGTTTGATCGCTTGTGCGAGGTGAACAACCTTTACTCCGCACAAGTGGGAATGATCGTATCACGTAGTGTTTATGGCAAGGCACCCAAGAGGCAGTTAGTTACATAGTACTCCCAATGCTGTCTCTGGAAATGCCTACACCGGAAATTAAATCAACTCATTGAAGCTGTCATCCATATGCAAGTCCGCCTCAAAAGCGGTTCTTAGTAGGATGCAGCTCACCCTTCATGCGACTCGCCAGACATCTCATGGCGCTTCGGACTTTGTGCAAGCAATGTATGCCTGGTCGGTGAAAACCCGACATGCTCCGTCCCTACATTGCAGGGATGCGAGGGTCTGTGGTCACACGACTACGGCCATGCATGATATCGAGTACATCTCTCCTATCGAGTACACCCCCTCCCCCCGGCCCCCTAAGCCCCCCCCTCCCCCCATCCCATCACGCCCCTTATTTACACGCCCTCGCCCCAGGTAGCTAAGGCGGACCTCTCGGTACTCAAGCCCGAGCTCGTCGCAATCGTGACCTCGGCCCTCGCCGGGCACGCGGGTGAGACCCTCTCCCTACCCGACTTCTGCGAGCTCCTAGACGCCTCCGTGGAAACCCTCGTTACCACCGGGGGACCCATGGCCCACCTGTTCTCGCCAGGGTCGGGGAGGTCGGCGGCCGGAGATAGACCGGCGGCGGTGGCGGCGGCGGCGAGAGCAGCGCGTGACGAGGAAATGGAGGCAAAGGAGCTTACGTTCCGACCGAGGATCGACAAGAATTCGGCGGCGATCGCGCGGACCATGGGCAGGGGTGGCGGCACGGTGGGTTGATTTGAGTAGAGCTGGGCTGGGCTGGGCTGGGCTGGGCTGGGCTGGGCTGGGTTGGGTTGAGTTGGGTTGGGTTGGATTGGGTTGGGTTGGGTTGGGTTGAGATGATTTTGATTAGGGTCGGGTTGGGTTGGGGTCGTGTTAGGTCTGGCGAAGCTGCGCCATCGGTGAGTACATATTAATAGTAGATTGGCTGAGAAAACCCTATTAGGCTTCGCGTAATCGATTTTCTTTGGCTTGGGGTTGGCATGATTGATTCGATAACACGCAGGATTTCCCAGCGTGTCTAACGATTTAAGGGCGGGAGCAGATTGCGACGCGGCTATGCTATTCATAGGCAGAGATAAAAACACAGCCACCGTATCCCGACCGACTTTCCCGTTCCTGCCCCCCCCCCCGCCCCCCCCCTCGCAGGCGATCGAGCACATATTTCGACGGGAGGTTTTGGAGAAAGAGAGACGTCGACGCGAACTCCACCGCCAGCGGGATGCTATTTTCCGACAAGAGTGTCCTTTCACCCCTACTTGGTTTTCCTCTGAGTACCGCGCGTCATTACAGCAGCACGGCCCTGTTGGTCGAGGGGGGTCGATGTCGGTGATGGGGGAGGAGGAGGAGGAGGAGGAGGAGGGGGAATTGGAGGAGGGGGGGGTGGAAGAGGAGGGGAGAGAGGAGGAGGAGGGGGGAATGGAGCAGCAGTAGCAGCAGCAGTAGGAGGGGGAGGAAGGGTCGGTGGTCAACTCAGTACGGAGGAGGAGCGCGAAGTCAAGGGCTGGCTGCTACGTAAAACGATTCAACACACTATTTTTCCAAGTATTTTGTTCTCGAAACTTGCGTGTAGTTTCGAACAGGTCACTAAAGTGAAAGCCGACGCATGAAGTTGTCGGTTGTCCATCTTGTAGAACGTAAAAAAAACGCGGATCGAGCGTTTACCAGTAGTATTAATAGTGTTGTCTAGCTCGAGCCGCTCTAGCGTTACGCGCTGTTTACAAGTAGTCGTTACGTTTTCGTCGTCCTCGTAGTTTGTATCAATGTCAAGTCGGTCGGTGGCACGTGCGTCATGGTGTGCGCTTATAGGTATATAGGAAAAAAAACGCGAGGGACAGCAGTAGTAGGGGAGGGGGTAGGGGTGGTGCAAGGTAGAAAAGCTTTCGGCTTTCCGCCATGTACCTTTTCGAGTGGTTCGCGCATGCTTGGCAGTTGATGGGGGCGGCGGCGGTTATGGGGTTCACAGCAACCGAGTGCGGCACAGAGCTGGCCACTTAATACATACAAAAACACCCGCATCACGCAGTACGAAAAATGTATGTATGCCCCGCTGTAAACCGAAGCATACATATATGCATTTCATTTTCACAAGGTTGGCATGAAAGGCCAGCCCGAGTGATGTTGTACCAACTCAAGACTCAAGAAAAAAGGGGACTTTCATTTTCATGCCCAACTTCTTCATTTCTCCCCGCTCCGACCAACCATGGTCTTCGCTCATACGACAGTCACCAGATTAAGTCAACAAAGTGCCAACCACGACAACAAAAACTCCACAATCCATTCACCAGAAACAAAACCCTTCAACAGAAAATAATTTCCAACACAACCGTCAGGCGCGTGCGGCCCTCGGAGCCTGACCCCTCCCGCCGACACTTCCAAGCTCGAACTTGAGCGTACACTTAACTACGCCGAGAGAAATCGAGGTACTGGAAGCACACTCCACTGCGCGGTCACGGAAGATGTGCCGAGCCGCCGTGGGGGCGAAACCAACTGGGTGTCTTATCCAGCAACAACCTGATCAGTACGAACACTGCAGACAAACGGTACCACTAATACGTACAGGATTCAATCACGAGCTTGTTCGTTTTCCGAAAAAAGCAAAAAAAAACGCCAAAAATATAGAAGTCTGCGAGCGGAAGGTCACCGCCACAGCAGTAAGTATCGATTGTAGTAGCTCACATAACACCGCAGGGTCTACCAGGTATGGTTTAGTACAAAACGCGGCGGGGTAAACAAAAAACAAAAAAAACACCACGTTGTAAATGAAGATGGGCTGCCCCGCCCGGCGTCCGAACCTTCAGTCTGGAACCAATCAATCTCTACCAACTCCAACCGCCCCCGTGCATCCCGAGTTTGGTAGCCACACAAGCAAAGGACACCACGATAAGAGACGCTGGCGGGCAGGGCGCGCCCGGATGTCGTCGCCAGCCACAAACTCAGGAGCAGCACCAACGACAACAACAGCACCAACACCACCAAGAACAACAGCTAGCGCACCGGTCGGCGAGACATCACGCGCTCGGGCGCTTCGAGAAGGCAGCCGGTGCCACGGCCGGCGTCGCCACGGGTGACAAGCTCGACACAAAGGTTGGCGCGATTCGGCTCTTCTTCCGACGCTTCCTTCGACTCAACAACGCCGCCGCCACCGCCTCTGCCTCTGTCTCCGCCACTCTACCAACGCCGTTACCCCCCCCCGCACCATCAGCGCCACTATCACCGGGCCTGCTGCCGCCATTGCCGCCGGTACGGCTACCGCCACCGCCCCCGCTATGAATACCGTTTACCGCGGACACCGAACCGACGACCATGAATGGCGCCGAGGCCCGCGAGACCCTAGAAGCTCGCGCGGCCTGACGCCCCCTGGCGCTTCCTGCCGCTAGTGACTTAGATAACGCATCCTTCGCCGCCGACGTCGCCGCCTTGTCTGCGTCTTCGTCTGCCTCCACCGTCGGCGAAATGCCTTTGGTCATGCTACGTCCGAGCCGAATAAGGGTAGGCAGAGACCTCACCTCCTCGGCCGCACGGGTAGGAGCGGTGACAGCCGCGGACGCCGATGCCGACGCCGGACCTGAGCCGCCCCCTGCCCCCGACGTTGACCATCCCGATCGCGCGTCTGCTTGTCCGGCCAACGCAATCGAACTCCCGCCACCGCGTGGTATTGCCCGGGCAAACGCTGTCTCTGTACCGCTTCCATCAGCATAGCCCTTTGTGGCACGACGCGGACTAGGGAGTGCGGAGGCTGGCGGACGCGGGTGTTCCAGGGGACACCCAGTCTGCGGAAGCCCCAGCCAGCGCGTGACAGGACTTTCGGCAACCACTTTGTCGCCAAACTCCATCTCACCACCGCCACCACCGCCATCGCCGCCGCCACCGTGGCCCGTGATTGCAGTTTCCTCCCAGAAGCAACTGGGGAGTGACGACCAAGCTTCCGAGTACCCCGCCTGCACTTCCGCGGGCGACATGGAATCCGCGAGCGCGATACTACCGCCGTCGAGGGCGGCAAATAACGACGTGAGCCCGTCAGTCGGAAGAGGAACCTCGAAGGCGTTCTTGGAGAGGGGGCGGGCGTCCAGCGCGTGGCGTTCAGACTCAAGCGCCGGAGCCGTCTCCGCGTGCGCTTCGCTGCAGGCAGCAGGCATGGCGGTTTTTGGTGCATAAACGTTATCGTTCGCGGTCGCCCGCACCGCCTGCTGGCCACCAAGCGGCTCCATTCTCTCCGCTTTCTTAGCCCCGGCCGCAAACGCAAACGGACGAGCGCTGCCGGAGACCGGGGCGGGAACCGGAGCACAGGCGGGAGGCATCGGCGTAATGGTAGCTCCAGCCTCAGCGACGGCAGCGCCGCGAAGAGACGGTGTCGACGTCGCCGGCGCAGGTTCATTTCGACCGCTAGACCGAAATCCGGCCTTCGTCTTGGCAGCAGCGAAGGCAAACGGGCGAGCGCTCACAGGGGTAGCTACGGCGGTAGCGGCAGCAGCGGTAACGGTCGCAACGGCGACGACAGCCCGGCCCTCGGATGGCGCGCCGCTAAACATCAGCGAGGCCGCATGTTGTGGCCGTCCGCCGTTCGCCGCCCCTACCGCCGGAGCCTCAGGAGGATCTCCCACAACATCCGCCGCAACACCGTCCCGCGTCCCGCGCTTCCGTCGCTTCGCTGCACCCATCTCGGCGACTGCTGCCCCCGGCCGGGATCCCAAAGCCAGGGTTCCCGGCACGGAGGCAAGAACCCCGCGTGCCTTTTTCGCGACCCGCTGGTTCGAGCTCTCTGGCGGACTCGAGCAGCCCCCTCCTGAGCTCCCGAACGAGGCAGGCTCGCCACCGTTCGAAACGCTCATCGCCTCTCTCTTCCGCGCACCGGCTCCCAGCGAGGGCAACAGGCCCGCCGTCGTCGCGACCACCGAGGCGTGCTCGACCGACGGTAGAGCCGAGGCAGAAGAAACCGCCAGGGCCACCGACACCGCCGCCGTCGCTTCCGCCGCCACGGCCGCCACCGCCATGGCGCCGTCGCCACCACCGCTACCGCTGGAGCTTGCCTCCGCCGTGCCAGCGACGCCGTCCAAAGACGCCGCGTGCATAATGGCGTCCAAGCCGCTCCTTCGGCCAGAAATATCGCAACCCCCCTTTCCCGTCGCCAACACCGCCCCGCCACCCTCAGCCTCCTCGTCCGCCTCCGCCTGGCAGAGACCGGGGAACGATCCCGCTTCCGGAGCATCGGACGCGGCAGCGTCTGGAAAAGGCAGTGAATACTGGCTTGCCGGAGAACACCGGGGAGGTGACCGAGTCGCAGTGTCGGGCGAAGGTGAGGTCGGGGACTCAACCAGCTCCAGCTCCGGAGCCGAAGGCGACGGCCTCGGAAGCGACGTTGGCCGGTCGGCACTCGAGCGCACGGGAACCCCCCCCCTCCCGAAAACGGGTGGGGGGCGCTGGGGGTGCTCGGGAGCCGTTTCTAACTCAACGGCAGACAGAGCCACCGCGCTGCCGCCTACTTCGATCTCTTCCTCTCCTTCCTCCTCGACTTCCTCGATAGAATGCCCAGCGCTGACTGGGGGCGCACCCTTCGGCGACTCAGGCAGTGGTGCTGTGGCTTCGTGCGACGGCGGTGTGCTCGACTGCGCAGCGTCAAAGTCCACCGCCTGGCCCCCATTTGCAGTCGCCACCACCGTCACTGCCATCGCGCCGCCCACCCCGGACTTGGGCGCGGCTCCAGCCCCAACAGCGGGCGGCGACAACGAGCAGCCTTGCAGCGGTTCGCCGGCAGGAGGCCTCGTTGTGTTCGCGCTGCCCACCGTGGCAATACCCTCGCCTACTGTGGGCGTCTCAACTTGTGCTGCGCCGCTTGATGCACCAGGCGCCGACAGCTCTGTCCTTAGCCCCCCCTCACCCTCCATCGCCGCTGCCGACACTGACGAGTCAACGCTCGGCCACACAGCGAGTTCATCGAGCCTTGGCTCCTCATCCACAGCGGTAACCGTCGCTACCACGGCTGCTTCTGCCGCTGCTGCCTCCGCCACCGCAACGTCTGCCACCGTTGCGTTTGCGTCTGCTGCCGCTGCGTTTGCGTCTGTTGCCGCTGCGTTTGCGTCTGCTGCCGCTGCGCCTTCTGCCGCTGCCTTTGCTGCCGCCGCCGATGCTGCCGCTGCCGCTGCTGCAATCACCTCCTCATCGCCGGTCTGTATGCCTGGCGAGGCCGTGTGCACACTAAGCCGCGCCACGTCCATATCTACGCCTGCTGTGGTCTCCGCGATCACCGCCGCAGCCTCTAGATCTATTAACGGAGACGGTGTGGAAGGAGGCAAAGCGTCAACTTCCGGCCCCGCCTCGGCCACCTTCGGTGCCATCATCGACGTTGACACTGCTACCCTACCGCCAGTCGGCAGTGGCGACATCCGATGCCGAGTGGCCGACTGGGTCGCGTGCATGCCGACGCCCTCGCCCCTTGCCACGGCCTCACTTAGCTGTGACGCTGACGGTGGCTGCGACAGGCTCATGAGGAGCTCCACCTCGCCACCGCCGAAAACAGCCATGCAAGTCTCCTCCCCCATCATCGCGGCGCCTGCTCCTCTACCGCCTGCTTCGTCTCCACCCGCCCCGCTCCCAGCGTCTCCGTCCTCCCCATCCCCTCCTAGAATTCCGTCCAAGCTTGCCAGCGGGTCTACCGCGGGAACAGGGGTCTCCGCGGCAGGTGTCTCGTCTCCGGCAGCGTCAAGCGCAAGATCACTGGGCGACGGGTCACTAGCGGGAAGTGGAGTCTCCTCGGCAGGCGTTTCGTCTCCGATAGCGCCCGTTGCAAGATCAATGGCAGGGAGAGCTTCGGTGTCATCAGCCGTCACCGTTGCCGCTGCTGCTGCTGCCGTCGCCGCTGCTGCCCTCGCCGACGCCTCAGCCGTTGCCACCGTTACCGCTGCCGCTGCCGCCGCTGCTGCTGCTGCCAACCCCCCGTTCATCATTCCCGGCGGCGCAAACGGAAGTCCGCCCCCAAACATTCCCGGAGGGATCCCAGGGCCCCACGGAACCTGAAGAGCGGGGTGCATCCCGGGGAAGAACGGGGGAGGCATGAAGTGGCCGAAAGGTGGGAACCTGATCGCCTGAGCCGCCATCATATGAGAGGCGCTGCCGAACGCACCGGCGAGCACGGCGTCGGCGGTAGTCACAATGGGAACACTGGAGCGAGACGACCGCCCGCGGTGCTTTCGCGTTTTCCCCGTTCCCTTACTTCCCGCGCTCGCTGCTGGCGGCTTCCCCGCGTCCGGTACATTTACCCCAGCCGGTGTGCTTCCGACCCCGCCCGGCGCCTTCCGCGGCCGGCCTCTCCCAACCGCCGCGACAGGGGCGGCGGCGGCAGCGGCGGCGGCAGCGGCGGCAGCAGCGGCAGCGGCTGCAGCAGAAGTTGAAAGCTCGTGCTCGCTCCCCACATCCAGCCCACCGTTCGCGGACTCCCTCGATGCCGCCCCTTCGAAATTTACACAACCTTGTCCTTCCGATCCATCGCCAGGATAAGCGGCCACCACCGCCGCCGCCGCCGCCGTCGCCGGGGCTGGGGCGTGGCCATCAGGATGAGCCACCGCGGGCGAGGGTGCCGCCACTGCTGCCGCCGCCGGGGCTGGGGCGTGGACGTCAGGATAAGCCATCGCGGGCGAGGGTGCAGCCACTGCTGCCGCCGCCGGGGCTGGGGCGTCGACGTCAGGATAAGCCATCGCGGGCGAGGGTGCAGCCACTGCTGCCGCTGCCGGGGTTGGGGCGTGGCCGTCAGGATAAGCCATCGCGGGCGATGGCAACGGTCGTGTAGCGGGGGAATTTGACGCGGAAGGAGACGGAGACGACGTCCGCGACGCAATCTTTATCGCGGTATCCCAGGGTGCCGACCCCGCCAGCAGGAAAGGGCCCACGGGGCCGGCCAAAAACGTGTACGTGAGGTCTAACGCCTCCTCCTCACAGAGGCGGGCGATCGCCGAGTCCGGGAGAGAGTAGACGAGGTCGGTGAGGGCGTCACCGCTCCTCTCCGCGCCCCACACAATCGTTCGGCCAGAATCCGTTGGGCTGGAGGCCTGGCCGTGGCTCTCGGGTGAGTCGAACGCGATGCGGATGCTGTTGAGGTCGCTGAGAGCTACTCCTCTCCATTTCCTCTTCATGAACTTGAAGACCGCCTCGAGGGGTTTCCACAGCTGTGGCGGCACGGGGTAGGGAGTGGGGGGGGGGGGGGGGGATGTGAGCGCGGGGGGGAGTCAGATGCAAAAAGCGGCCAGGGCGACCTCGCAAGGAGGGGCAGAAGGTGATACGATGAGCTGTTTCGCAACACACAGGTGCACGATGCATTGCCAGACCCGAGACACTGTTGACAGACTCAACGAAGATAAACATTTATCCAAATATCAAACCTCCTCCTGTACTGTGAACCGAGTTGCAACTGATACAACAGAGGGCCAAAGTCTACCACCAAAGGTACTTCCCTCAAAGCTCTCCCGACTTGTCCCCAGCGTTATCTCCTTTCGGGGTCACAAAAATCCACTCACCGGGGCCGTAAGCTTTTGGAAAGGAAGGTAGTCTCGCTCCGCCACCCTGTCCTTGGTAACTTGGTCTCGAGGTACGAAACGCAACGACACCTTCCGGGGAAGCGTACGCGGCTCGGGCGCTGAAGGCAACTCCCAATCGCTGACGCGTGCGCCAGCATTAAAGGCAGCTGCGTCCAAAACACCCCTAGGACCTTCCACGCCCGGCACGAAAAACGACGAGGGAGCGATCGCCGCTTCCGGCAGCGGTGCGGCCCCTTCCGCCCCTAAACTCCCACCCACCCCCTCCACCTTCCCGTCCGCCCCACCCAAGCGGCCGCGGACAGTCCGGTGGCTAACAGAAACGTCAGGACAAGGCTCTCCCGCCCGTTCTGCGTGCTCCTTGGGCTCCGCGACATACATCGCCCGCGCGCCCTCTTCCGCGGCGTTCTCCGCCCTGGTGCTCGCCGTTACCGGCGCCGCCTTTTTCTTCAGCACCGCCGTCGCTTCCTCTCTAGCCCTTTCTCGCGCTGTCTTATGTGGAGTTGGAGCGGCGGCGGGGTTACGCGTGCGCGGCTCCTTCTTCTCCTCTTCCTTCTCCTTATATTTTTGTTTCTCTCGTTTCCTCCCGCCACGCTCTATCACGCGCGAGCTACCTTCTTTTCCGGCACCTGAATCAGCAACACACACCGGTGCAATCACCTGTGGCGTCGCCGAGGGCGCTAACATTGGTGACGGCGGCGGCAGCGACGGCGCTGCCGTTGCTGCAACAGCCGCGGTCGGCAGAGGCCGCTCGGCCGCCGACAGCGGTTGTGGAGGCAAAGGCGGCGGTGACAGTAGCGACGGCGACGGTGCCACTGCTGCAACAGACGCGGTCGGCAGAGGCGGCGCGGCCGTCGACAGCGGTTGTGGAAGCAACGGCGGCGGTGACGGTAGCGATGGTGACGCGGATTCAGCAGCCGCAGCAGCCGCAGCCGCAGCAGGCGCAGAATCCACCGGCGCCACCGGACTGGGGGTCACCTCTACAGGCGACGGTGTTGCGCCAACGACCTCACCCTCCTCGTCGTCCGACCGCCACGCCGCTTCGAGCCGGTCAGAGGTAATCGACGGTCCGTCAACAGAAGAACCTCCTTTATCTCCTTCTCGTTCTTTTCTCGCGACGCCCACACTCTCGGGAGACATTCCCAGCTTCGCCCCGGCTAACGCGGAGGGTCCCTCCTGAGCGGCACCAGCGACCTCGGAGGCGGCCGCGGCGGGCGAAGCGTCGAAACCCTTCAGCGGCGTCTCCGCCAGATCCAAGGGAAAACCGACACCGCATCCCTCGTCCTTCCCCTCGTCACCGCCCCCGCTCGCCCCCTTCGCCACTCCTTTATCCGCCCCGGGCTGCGAGGTCGCATCTCCTTGCAGCAGCGCCGCCATGAAGTGCGAGTCTATCGTGTCTTCGAAGCCCGGTATGAGCTCCATCCCCGCCGGCATGCCCGCCGCACAATCTCTCGTCGCCGGCTCCACATCCAACTCCCCCTTCGACTCCGCCTCCAACTCCTCCTCCAGATCCGCCACATCAGAGCTCGCGCTTCGTTCAACACTCGGCGCGGGCTTCTCCCCCAAGCGCCCTCCGACCACCCCGCCCTCGCCCTCAAGACTTGTCCTTCTAGCCGGCGGACGACAGCGAGGGCCACCAGGCCGTCGATTCATTGGCTTTGCTCCGCTTACCAAAGCCGCCCACGTTCCCCCCCCAGCCCCCGCCCCCGCCGCGGCCGTGGAAGCAGCAGCAGCGTTCGACCGTGGGCGCCCCTTCTTCAGCGTCCCTTCGCCGCGACGGCCGGGCGACGCTCTGCGGCGCGATCCTCCGTGACCGCCCACGCCCCCCCCGCGTCGGCGTTTCGAGGGTGAGGAGGGGGAGGACGAGGAGGAGGACGAGGGGGAAGATACAGAGGAGGGAACGACCGATGACGCCGTCCTTCTTCCGACAGCGGCGGCGGCGGCTGGAGCAGCCGAGGAGGCGGCAGCGGCGCCAGCCCCTTGCTTGTCCGACGACCCCTGTCTCGGCCTCGCCAGGCTTGTTGCGGGTCGGCAAGGGGCGACCCTAGCGGCATCGCTGCCGGCATCGTTGCCGACATCGGCATCACCGGCGGAGGTTGCGCCGTTAATGTTCCTGCTTTCGCTGCTGCTACCGCAGCTGCTGGGTTTGCGAGGCCCAGATTTCGTAGTCTTCTTCGTCATCACCCCCTTCGCTTTCGCCTTGGCCGCGCTCCTGTCCACTGCTGCTGCTGCTGCTGCTGCTGCCGACACGGCCGCCGCCGCTGTCGCGTTAGCAGCGTCGCGGGCAGCCGCAGAAACAATGACAGCATCAAGCGACTGCAAGAGCGAGGGCGTTTTCAGCAAGCTCCTTGCGCCCGTACCTTCCTCTCCCCCTCCCCCTGCCCCTGTTCCTCCTCCGTCCTTCCCGATCGCGCCCTCACCGTCGACGCCGCCGGTACCCCGGTGTCTCGAACTCAAGCCCCACGACGACGAGGCCTTGGAGTAGCCGGCCTCGGGCGGAAGGGAGGCAGACGCCTGAAACGATGCGCTCGCGCCGCCGACATCAACTTCCACGTCGCCGTTTCCGTCTATCCCCGCCGCGGCGGAGAAGCCGAAGAGGCTGTCTCCCGGAAGGATGAGGTCCTCGTCGCGACCTTTTTTTGAACGCCACAGGAAGGGTTTTTTGGGTTTAGAAAGACCCCAAGACACGGGAACGCGATGAGTGAGCGCGGCGCATCAAGGCATTTCGAGTGCGAGCCAGATTTGAGGGGATGGGGTTGTGCAGTCGTGCTTGCCCAGGTTCAGCGGTAGTGGTCGGATAGTTATTCGCGTGGTTGGTTGGTGCGTTCATTGGTTGGAGGGGTTGAGTTTTTGTCATTCCTTCTAAATGTGTCGCCAGTCTAAAATTGTATGTTACTACAAAATCCGGGGACAGAGCGAGAAGCCCCCCCCCCCCCCCCTCCCCCCCCTCGACCTCGACCCGCCCCGGTTCTTGTGTTTCATTTTGTATTACGGGTCAGGTGCAGCATGCCGTCCGGTCGTCGACTTTCATCAGGTTGCGCCCACTCAAGCCGTAGAAAGGTATGAAACGTAAAAACGCTCTCATCAGGGCGGTATTCTGAAAGTCGTTGACGGCAGTTGCAACGCCTGCCGTGCCTAGGGGTTGAAACACGAAGACCGTCGGCACTGATCTCATTCATAGCGAACCGCGACAACGCTGCAGGCTTCAAGGAGAGTACCACCGAACCAATTGAGCGGGGGGCCACCGACTAAGGTTTACCATAGAGTACGTAGCACATAAACGGTTTCTTCACACGAAACACAGGAGCGGTGCTTGTCGCAGCAGCGCGATGCCTGTCGATGTGCTATATTTAGTACGAAAATAATGCACATGTACGTAGAATGTATGGTGAGGTTATCATTCACAAAAACACCGAGCGTCTCGCCCGGTGTCCGAAGCGTTGTGGATGGCAGAAGTTGCCGTTAGCTTGTGGCATAGCGTCGACGGGCCGCGAAGGGCACGAAAGGCAAGGGGTTGGCTCGTAAATCTTAAAATCCGAATCGCTACGTACATACGTGCCGCTGGTGGCTGAAGGGCGTGAGGTGTGGCGCAGCAACAGCGGCAGCAGGAGCAACCATCTTGCGCTGGTGGCTGCAGGGCGTGTGGTGTGGTGCAGCAACAGCGGCAGCACGAGCAACCTTGAAGCAACGTAAACTGCGCGGCTGGTGCTCTACAAAAGCAGCGTGAACAGCAGTACGTACATACCGCCAGTCTACCTATTAATAGTAGCGCAAGCAACGTGGGGAGTAGGGACTACACAGCAGCAGGATGAGGATGAGCGCCTCCGTCTCACCCAAAAACTCAAAACACTGCTCCTGTTGTTGTTGCCAATACGATAGCTGGTAACAACGCCACAGCATCACAGCGGCTACAGCAGCAGAGTGCCATTCTGTGCTCGGGGGGATGGAACGAAGCCGAGAAACCCGTCAGGCCGTGAGATAAACCACCGGCTTCGTCAGAGAGAGCGGTGGGGGGGAGAAGTGTTGTTGTACGCAAACGTGGGGGTATGATATATTAATACGACGAGTACAACGTACAACAGCAGCAGTACTGCTGTACAGCGATGGAAAATAAAAAGCGCTGTGTATCTGCGGATCACAAGTCTTCTGACTTTCATGGGTACCGCAAAACAAGCGATGTAGAATACGAGTACTGCGTGCTTGGAAGCAACAAGCCAGGATAGTATACCTGGTTTTTTAGGTTTTTGTCTGCTACCGGTATTATAGTCTCCTTTTTGCTTCCCTGGTGTCCGCAGTGGTGGAGTGCGTATGCTTGTTTTTTGCTTTTGCCTCTGTTTTTACTTGAGGTATTTCTTCCACTCCAGAGTTATTGGAGCCTGTCCTGCGACCACGGACTGCAGTGTATTGTGAGTTAACAATGTGAGAACAACAACAACAACAACAACAACAACAAAACAACCTGGTGCCTGGTATTAATACGAGTACCGGCTACTGCTGCTGTACCACATGTACGTGGTACCTGATACAAAGTAAGAGCCCAATATAAAGCTCTATATTAGGCTGGGGTACTGCACTGAATACTGGTCGATCTACGGTTGGTAGTACAAGAGCGTGTACGAGTGGCAATTCACAACTACGCTGCCTTGGGTAGCTGCGGTGGAAAGCTGTGCCCTGGCCTGGTTCTAATTTGCAAAATGGGTACAGAGAGAGGCATACTGGCGAACCGTTTTCTTGGAAAGTAACGCTGGTGCCTGCAACTGCAACGCTCGTGCACTCAGAGGAAGAAGAGGGCGAGGGAAATGGCACGTACTTCATCCAACTGCTCTGGCTCTCGGGAATCGACGTGGTGCACACGGACGGCACTCCCCTGCAGACGAAGGCGCGCAGCAGTGACGCAAGGCCTCTAAACTCTAAAAGTGCAACACTGCTGAGGCTTACAAAGGAGGAGGAGGGTAGTATCAAGGTCGCAGCTCGACAGCACAAACACGCACACCAACGCGTCCCAAGGGAACACGCCCATAGGGTCCCCAACGAGGACAGAGCTCACCAGTAAATGCAGAGGGATCGAAGCCCCCCATCATCAGCGAAGCCCCATCCCCTCCGATATCAGCCATGAGACGCCCTCGTCTCGATGTCTCGCAGTCCCGCCAAAAGCACCCGCGTGGGAGCTTTCTTGGCGCGGGCAAAACGTTTTGGGATATCCCTTGAGCTATACCAAGGGCCAAGTACGCGTGCCACGCGCGGTTTGGGCGGCCCCTATGGACTGCCTTGTCTGGCCCACGCCCCCTTCGGTGTGTACGCTCCCGCCCGCTGGAGGAGGGCTCCGCTCCGCTGCGCCTTGCTGCGCTGTTGATCCCAGCAAAGCAACAAATTTGAAATACGAAATATACGAGAAAAGGGATAAGACGAACAGTATTCAGCTATGGAGGCGTTATCATTACGGGGATAAAAATCGGTAACGTCTCGAAGCGAATCCATTTGCGCCCTCCACGCCCCCTTCACCCCTTACACCCCCACTCACCGCCGACCGCCAGGAGATAGATAGAGCGGGCGGGGGAGACTCTGGTCCCACTGAGATCCTTTATCGCTGGCCTCGTCATTTGTATTCCTGTGTCATGAAACTTGGGTAGCCGACTGTTGCTGTTGTTGTGTGCGCATGCGCATCCCGTCCCCGGCAGTACCAACGAGACCGTTTGTTCGCAATATTTTTTGTCTTTCTACCAAAAATCCGAACGGTATTCCGCTATGCCCTCTGTTTTTTTCGATGTGCTGCAGCAATGCTGCTGTCTGCTTGTGCCTGCCGATATGACTCTGTACGGACTACTTACTGCACATATCTATGGTCTCACATACCGGCGTCTACCAGGGATGTGTCTTTGTCCGAAGAAGTATATATATATTTTTAAGTGCTCCTACGAGGACCTCCTGCAATGCCGCGTAGTCAGTATCATACTGGTACGATGCACGGACCGTGGGCCGTAGGCGCCACAACGGGCTAACCTGGTGCGTTGTAAACAACGTAAACATGACGATTTGACAGCGGAATTGACACAAGTTCTCGCTTCCTCTGGAGTATATATGGTACGAGTACATCTCACTTTTTATTTTTGTCTGAGGTGTAGATGTGCTTCAGTCATCATGTTGTGTGTTCTTTGCTTGCTTTTTTATATTTTTCCCGAGGTATTCTTCCACTCCACCGGAGTTATTGGAGCCTGTGTCCTGCGATCACGGACTCTGTATTGTCTTGGGGCAATGCGATAATGTGAGAAAAATAACCACAACACCAACTAAACGTACCCATCAGGCACCATCGTGCAACATTTTTTCGTGCAATACATTACCTTCCACGTCGTGACGTACGGTATCGTGCGGGGGTAGTCCCTAGCTCCTTTGGAACAAGATAGCAGTGTCCCACGTGCAGGGCGTAGGTGCGGGGCGTGTGTTTCCGAGGGCTGGCAGCAGTTTCAGGGAACAAACTTGCTTTGCGCTAGGTCGTGGTCATGCAGGATTTCGGAGCTGCACCCGAGCGCCGAACGCAGGCAATAACAGCAATCGTTCATCAAGTAGTAAGGGGCAGGGACGCAGCCCGAGAGTCTCCAGAGAAAACAACTAGGAAGGGGTAGACCCCTTGCCACAGTCATCGAGGATCTTCTGTCGGATCTGATAGGAGAACGAGGACTTTTGTCTGATCTTCCTACGACGTACTCTGTACTTTTAAGCCCTTTTAGCAGGTGCTGCGTCAGTAAAATACATGGTGGGGCTTCACGGGAGTTCACCACAGCTTGCCCCGCTTCTTCGAAAACCAAGAATCAAGAGATCGATTCGCACGGCACCGATACACGAGTGAAACACATATCTCTTCCAAACCATCACTAGGGCGCGATCAGTACATCGCTATCCTCAGTTGCCCCCCTTTTCCTTTTCCTTTGCCCTGCCCCTGCCCCCCCCCGCCCCCGGCCTTCCCCTTCGCAGACGAGGGCGCCAAGTGGGGCCGGACGTACTCCGCGAGCAAAGCCATGGTGTCGTTGGCCACGCCGTCCATGTCCAGCACGTCTCTTCCTTTGATGTTTTTCTCCATGTCAAGCACGATCAGGGCGGAGGAGTCGAGACGGAGGCACCCGGCCGCCGCCAACGCCTGCATGCGCCCGGGAGTTCCAACCTGGTGCAGCGCACAAACAGCGGAGGGGTTCCAAGGATATGCACGGGCGTATACACGTATGGATATCGGCCGTGTAACAACTATTGCTCGAGCAATTTCAAATGATGCGGACATGTGTAATCACAACAACATTTGTGGGAGCAACAACGCGAGGCGAAAAAACAGCGAGGGAAGGTGTACATAAATAACTGTTAATGTTACGCTTTGCCGGATGGTGCCAAGCGTCTTACTCCGCGAGCCTCGCCGATTCTACACCGCCGAGCGGTAAAGCTTCAACTTTTATACCACTGCAATCCCATTATGGGGACAAAACGCCTGAAATTAGACCAGGAAAAACTTGGGGAGTTCGAGTTCTGAAAGAATGAGCCTCTTTTTTACAACTTCGAAACTGATCGCACACTATCTCCAAGTAGTTCGTCTCCAAAAACGTGGGTGCAATCTCAAAGTGGGAGGAACAAGAACTGGGCGTGGACGTAGACCTTGGGGACGAAAAAAAGCGAACATCAACGCGGCGAAGGCAGCGGGCGCGGCCTACAAGGTCACACTTAGTCTTTTAGTTGGCCGCTACGAAATGTCATGCTCATGTGCTCAACCAACCGCTTACGTGTCACCGTGAAAATATAATTGGGTATATACCGGTACCAATGCCCGTATGGTGGGAATTGTAAAACGTGTTTTTCTTTGGGGGGGGGGAGGGGGCTCGACAAGGAAGTTCCTTCTCACCGCGAGCGGGAAGCAGCCCTTCCTCAGCATGACCTTCTGCTCTTCTATCTTGAGGTGCTTCGCGAAAAGCTTCAGCACCTGGCACCGAAACGCTGTGAGGTGTTTCATCACCTTGTTGGCGTTGACGAAACAAGGGGAGGGGGAGGAGGGGCGTGAGGGCCAGGGTTTCGGTTGTGTGAAGCGGTATGGGCGTTGTTCGTCAAAAACATAAACAGTCCGTTTCGCTGCTTTCCGGTGTTTGCAGTTTAACGCAACCTTTCGACGCGACGATTCTACGAGACGATTGTTGGGAGTGCTGGCTGGACTCATCGCGGGTCAAAACAAAAAAAGACCGGAACAGGGGGGTAGGGTAGACCAGAGGGGCAAGGGAGTTTGGACTTGTGACTACGGGTCAGAAGTATGAACTCGGCTGAAAGAGACAACAAGTGAACACTAAGGGCACCCGAAAATGGTACATAAAATAAAGAGACAACTGTTAAAAAATTGAAAATAGCGACAATAATGTTCGCGACGGGGGACGGGACGGACGGACGGACGGGGGGGGTCGCGGGCGAAAGCTAATCATTGCGGGCACCGGTGGGTGGATCCGACGGCAGACGGATGACGGAAACTAAGTGCTCCGAGTGAAGCACCGCCCGTCCCACACGACACATTGCCGACAAGAAAACCCAAACCGACAGGTTCGTTATTGAGCTTCCATCCGTTGGTGATGGCTCTGAACTAGAAGCATCACGGCCACGAACGCCCACCCCCTATATGAAAAAAAACGTAATGAGTGCCCAACTACTGTTGGAGGCGTCTCAATGAGGAGGGGGGACGGTGTTCCGTCTCGAAAGGGATGCGTGGTCCATAGTCCAAGGAAAAAGGCAAGCAACGAATGAGTACGCCCCCCCCTCCGTCTCGAAAGAGATGCGTGGTCGATGGTCAAATGATCATGGCAAGCAACAAAAGAGGACGCCCCCCCCCCCCCCCCCCCCCAACCCGCCCCTTTTTTCCGCCCTGCTGCAGCTACGCTTGAGAGCGAGCTCCTCTGCCGTCTCACCTCGACGCAGCGCCGCGCCCCCGCGCAAACGATTAGCACGGAGGGGCTGCCTCGGGGAGCGTTGTTATCTCTGTTCTGGATCCTCTTCTTCCAGTCGGGCAGAGACGCTGCGATGTGCGTTCGAGCGCCAGAAAATGGCAAAACGAAGCGAACAAAATTGGAGATGGGGAGGGATTTATGGACGGGGCAAACACGAAGGAAGAAATCAGCTTGACATGATACCACTCTGCACGGAAATGCGAGGCCCGTTTAGGTAGAAATACGAAGACTCCAAGCGGGCTTTACATGTGTATTCAGAGTGCCCCCCCCCTCCTGCGGTACCGACTCGGCACACACCCTTGATGAAGCCGACGAGCTTGATCGCGGTATGCGCCCCGAAGCCGTCAACGAACGCCAACGACTGGGCGGTTATCCAAGGGCGATCCATGTCGAGCGGGGTCACCAGGTCCCGCCGCACTTTGCAGAACTTGGTCCACAGCTCCGCGGCCGTCTCAGCGCCCCCGCGGCCCAACGACCCACCCCCTCCCTTACCCTTGTCCTCCACTCGGCCCCCCTCCTCCTCTGCGGTTCGCTGTTTCTTCTTCATCTTCATCTTCGCCTGTGTTCATTTCCATCCAGCGACATTAATCGGTGGCGGTGGCGGAGGCGTGGGCGGAGGCGGGGGGGGTATTCAGAAGCCGTGTCTACCGTTTATTTGTAGCAACAAAAAGTATAAAGCGTGGGGTGCGGAGAGTATAGATCGCACGGCATGGATGAATGGTCGCGAAAAAAATAAGCATAAGAGGGGGGGGGGGGGGGGCGACGGGGGATGACGGCCAATACCGACACTCTACGGTAGGCGGAGGTTCAGATCTCTCACCATGCGAGGCGGCGCAACTTCTGCCGCCACGCGAAACCGATCCTACTACGTAGTGCCGTCACCCTCTTCGGAACCAAATTACAAACACCCTTCTACAAAATCCAGAGGGAAACATATTACAGCAGTACTGATGAAACATCGTATATAACTATTTATTAGCGGCCCTCGTGAGGTCAGCTAACCGACAAGGTTTTCGGGACATGTTTCCTCGTACATATTGCAAAAAAGGACCATACTCCAATACCAGATATGTTCTGCCCAAAAACAGAGGGTGCAGTTGAAGGGGAGGTTCATGAAAGCAAGGAAGAACAGTAGAGCTTGCCATTTATTCGAGACAAAGGTTGACGCGCACTGCGGACGGACAAAGAGGTTATTGCTAACAAACGGTTGGTTGAGTCTGATTGGCTTAGGGTAAGGATTAGGCTTCGTTCTGATTTGTCTCGTACACAGCAGTGACCCTCAAAACCATTTTCTCGAGAAAAATGTAATCTCCCCTCAGAAAACGACAATCGCTTCACACCGAACCTGCTAGTGTGGTTGCGGGAAAACCGGCACTCCAAATTCAACTTTGAACCCAGCGGACGGGTGCCGACAACAGTGCACCTACATGCTTACCAACTTCTCTCCCGCTCGCGATCGGCACCATTCCTCTTCCTCTAAAAACAAAATAGCAAAACAGAGAGCAGCGGACACCAAGGGCAGGCACCTTCATGGCCTTCAGCTTCTCCTTCTTCTTTTCCGCCCGCTTACGCTTCGCCTCCTCCTCCTCCTCCGCTTTCAGCCTGGACTCTTCGTCGTCCTCTTCCCCTTCCCCGTCCCCGTCGCTGTCCGACGCCTCCTCTCCGGCGCTCTCCTCGAAACCTTCGGCGCTGAGCTGGGACCTCCCGCGCTTTCTGCCGGCCATCGCGCCGCCATCTCCGCCGTCGGGAGCATCTTCCGTTCTGTTTTTTTGCCTTTTGTTGTTGGTGTCGGTGTTCTTCTTCTTCTTGTTTTTGTCGCCCTTGTTCTTGATGGCCTTAGGGGCCACCGTCGCTGTGTTGCGTTGTGTTGTGCCATATCGTCGGACGTTTCGACGCCGAGGAGGAAAAACAAACAAAACAAAAGACAAGAACAACGCGAACAGAAAAACACCCCGAGAGAGAACAGAGGAAAGGGTGGAAGGAAAGCATGAAACTAATGATACGTGGAGGAAGGTTTTTTTTATGTGTGTAATACGGTCTCCGGATCCATGTACATCGCGACTCCTGCTGCTGCTGCTGCCCGAGTCGAAATCAAAATAAGAATGTAAAAGAGACCAGATGAACCTATCACGAATTCCCGAGTGTTTGACCAGGAGACTGGTCGCGACCGCTCGGGTGTGGCGCACCCATCCATCGTCTATCAGGCTTTTCTATTGTAGGATCATATATACGGCCTGGCCTGAAGACGGGGCGGTGTGGCAGGTGGGATAGGACCCCGCCCAGACTGCTCGCTCCAGTACCAATCCATTCAGCTTAATCGAGACACAGAAACACCGCCGTACGTAGCCGTCGTGTGTCTGCCTTCTTTCAAAGTGCTACGTACCTTCTACGTATTACTAGCCGCTCTACATGGACGTTTTGACTCCTGGCCAGTGCCTGATAGAGCTGCGACAACGGTTGATCGTTGTGCGTGTTCTTGCGCACGACGGGTGTCAAGGGGTCGCCTGAGGCTTGCTTCATCCGACGCGAAGCACTGCACGCCCTCGTCGTATGATACGTATTGCATGATGTGCTACGGCGGTTCTGAGGCTATGCATTTCGATGCGGGAGTATCGGCACCAGGTATCTACCACCGGTACCTCGTATTAATCGTAGCTGGCACTGGTATAGCAGCTAAACGGTACGAACTGCCAGCAGAATAACCAGGTAATACTCGTAGTCTGACCATAAGCCGGCCGGTTACGTGTCCACATGTCTATATCCGACCCGTCGACATTTCGGCCAGGATGAGGCAGCACTTTGCATGTCGCACACTCTACACCGCATAGTCAGCCGCAGCACGAGGCACGAGTGGAGGGAAAGGTACATCCCCTCTCTGGTCAACCCTCCGTACAGCAGCAGCAGTAGATCAGCGGTGGTGGTGTTCAGCTCGGGCCGCGGCTGAAGGCCGAACGTCGAGCATCCTGGGATCTCGAGCATCTTGTGGGGTCGAGGTCACATCAAGCTGAGACGTCAGATCAGATTGAAGCAATGCCACTGCCCATAGCTGAACTGCTGTGTTGCGCTCCACTACGCGGTGAATGCGAAGGCGCACGGAGCCGCTACAAAGTGTACTACCCGTACAGCGTCATACTGGTGCTGCGCTCCGCGGCTACACAACGGGACGGTACCCTATAAATAGTGGGCCTGCAAGACTTGTCTCGACAAGCGAGACTGATGCTGGCAATTAAGCAAAGAGATACTGTCTGTCGAGACCATGTCTGGCGCCACAATACCAGGTAGAGCGTAGAACACCAGCAGACGCGCCGTAGAAAGAGGAAGCACAAGAAAAACGCCCACACCGGCGCCGCGAAAAGCTGGCCGCCATTGGGTAAGCGGCCGGCGGCCAGCCCACGGCGGTGGCAATCTGTGAGGAAAATGGATAATGGCCATCCGTAATTGCGCCGCGTTTCTCGAGGTGATTGTGCTGATCATACCTGCCGCTGAATCCAGGACCGATTTTTCGTCGTCACCTCCACCAACCCCCTCCATCTCCCACTCGTCACCTAGGTCGTCTCCCATGGTTCAGCGAACGTCACCAGCGCGTTTGTGTGAGGAGCTTTTCGTGTCCTGTTTTTGGGAGTTCAATAGTATTCTGAGGCATTTTTTAGTTGGTCTACGATTTCTCGTTCGTCCATCCAGCAGTCCAGCACCAGTTGCCAGTGTGAGAGTACAGTATACTCCAGCAGCGCACCAAGCAGTTTGATCTGAGATCTCTTCACGATGGACAGCAGGACTGTTGGAGTACTCGGCGGTGGCCAGCTCGGCCGAATGATGGCTGAGGCGGGTCACCGTCTCGGGGTGAAGGTTGCCGTTTTAGACCCTCTCGGTACTGCGTCGCCGGCTGGACAGGTGGCCGACCTCGCTGTGGAGGGCAGCTTTCGCGACGCAGACAAGATCAAGTGAGAGACGCAGTATGATAGCATGACAGCAGTTAAGTATGTACGTAGCGCGAGACCATTGCGTGGCTGTGGGTTGGTTCGTGACTGTGTGTACTCGTACGAGGAACCACAGAGAATTGGTTTTGGTCGTGGTTTCATGTGAGGGTTCAAACGCTGCATCACTGAATCCATCATGTCAGCAGGAAAGCAAAAGCTGTCGTGTACGTGCTGCTGCTGTACGTACGTATTTCTATGATACCTGAGCATCGGAGCATCAGAGCAGCTTCCGACCACCAATGTCCGATATCAACGAGTGTATGTACAGCAGAGCTTCTACAGGTAATATGGGGCAAGACGCAAAGCAAAATGGCTAGAGTATCATGACCTGCTACAGCAGCACCACCGCCTACAAGAGTCCGCGCGAGTACGTACAACAGTAAGATATACTGACTACTCTGTATCGTAGTATCAATAGGCGGAACGCGAGTCCGCACGCGGAGCGCGAGTCCGCACGCGGAACGCGGCCACGTTCCACATTTCAGACTTCGGCCTTCGAACAGGTCATGACCTGCCTGACCTGAAGGACGCGCAGGTCAGTGGGTTTGGACATTCGAATGGATGATGGATATCCTGCAGAACACCATGTGGAAATCTGTAGAGATCACACCATACGTATCGTACCACAGATCAAAGTACGAGGATACTTGCGAACCCCAGCACATGCACGCACGAATGATAGGCGACCACTACCCTGTACAAGCAGATCACTACCAGGGTATATACCAGGGGCATACCTGGTACATTACTACTGCTGTGCAGTACCAGGTACTGCTGTACTTGCAAACACTGCGGAAGCATGTACAGATCATTCAGATCCTGTTCGATCAGACCCGTGGAAACTTGTACAGATGGTGCAGATCCCGGTCGCCCCGGTGGTTCAAGTGGTTAACCTCGAATTCTACTTGTTTGAGTCCTGAGTTCGAGCCCCAGGTGGGTCGGACTTTGACTTTATTTGCAAACCAAAAAAAAAAAGAAAAAAAAAAAAGAGGATTCAATTGTTGAGAGCGCCTTGCAGCGTGGGTAGGCACAATTCGATGCGAGTCGACGAGGGAAGAAAAGGCTGAAATCTTCTCGCGATAAAAAGGAAGGCACGTACCGTAGCGGGAAGGGGGGAGAAGAGCCTGCTATGTGACCCCGGATCTGAGTTACGAGTTGGAAGGAGAGAGAGAAGAAGATGTGCGAAGATAATGAATGGGATGAGCAACAAGAAGAAAAAAAAAACAAAAAAACGTGAAAATGATCTGCTGTGTGATATTGCTGTCACCTGGTCTGTTCGTCGCGTGATTGGTTGCTCTCGTTCCTCACTGCTGTGTTTTTTACGAAGTACTGGTGTCGGTGTGTACGGACGACATGTACGACGTGCGAATAGTCTAGCAGTTCAGCAGTGGTCCCTCGATAGTGCCGGTTGAGTACTAATAGTGCCGGCTGCCCGCTTGTAGAGTGCCTGTGGAATCGCTTGGCGCAGATGGAATTCATCGGTGTGGTATTATTACGGGGGACCATAGTTAATAGGACCTATGGTATACATAAAAACCTATATATTTAACCATTTTTACTAGCAATGTTTGGTCCTATTAACTATGGTTCCCCTTAATAATAGTGTGCGGATTAGCGCCGGTTGCCGCTGTACATAGTGCCGGTATTGTTGGGCGGCGCATATAATGTGTACCTGTTCCCTCTCTCTCTTCGTAACGTTGAACACCTCTTACATAATATCTGTTCCTGCGTCATTATCTACAGTAGATGTTACAGGGCAGTTACACCCCTGATCTGCGTGGTCTATTAATAGCTCATGGTGTCGGGTAGGAGCGCCGTGTAGCCCGCATGATCTACTTGTAGAATGCCCAGAGTATCGTGGTAAGGGAATGGAATGCAGGTACTATCGGAACTGGCTATATAGGAAGGCAGCTTCTCTCGTTCAGGAGACTTCTCCTTGTGTTGTCGTGTTATTACTCTTCATGGTGAGAGAAGGGAGCCGTTGAGAGAGCTGTTGAGAGAGTGATTCAATAGGGGCTTGATTCAAGGCATCAAGCCCACTCTGCTCTCCTTCTATCAACCCGTTAGACGGGTAAAGACACTTACTTGTCCGAGGAACTTCCCTCGGGCGCTTGCCTACTCTTCTCCTGCCGGCTATCCTAACCATTGTACCGCAAAGGAAACTTCAGAGCCCCGAGAATACTCTTCGGGTATTCAGGGCGTTGATGCTACGGGCTACCAGGTATCTCGTAACCACTTCTGTAGCCCGATACTATATCGCCTCACATACTGCTGTAGGGACATTTTTCCTGGGTTGGATACAGACAATACATACTGTAGGATTCATGCGGGTGCACCAAGTGTTTCCATATTTTCTGGATATCTTCACTTTCTGAGCTCCTCACTATTACGTAGGAGGTCATTAATGTGCCACCCAAACTATGGCCTCAACACGTTTTAGGACTGCAGTCCCGTTTTGGGGACAAACCGGTCAAATTATCGAGTAGTTTATCCCCCAAACAAGACTGAAGTGCTAGAAAGTGTACTATTAATAGTACGCTAAAAAGCTCCCTTTGGGGCTCCTATTGTTAGACACGGACCCCAAAAAATGATACTTAGTGTAATCACAGAGTAGTGTTATCAACTATCTACAAGGAATCGTGAAGCCCCGCTAATACGGATGGGATCAATGTTGCTTGCCCCCGTGCCGTGCGGCTTATTGCATCATAGCTCGGACACCAGGTTCTATCACCCCCTCGATCATCACGCGGTGGACGTCGCCTGTCACCGTCACTTTTTTTTGTCGACAATTTTTTCCTCTGAGTCAGTTCCAAGAGGGTTAACCCTTTCAGTGCCGCAGTCCCGTTTTGGGAACAGATTACTTGAAATTAGACTGGATTGTCCCCAAAACGGGACTGCGGTACTAAAAGGATTGACTTAACCCGGTGAGAAAATCCCGTGACCTACATACGAGGTCTACAGTATATCGAAAAATATTTTTAACAAATTCGATGTGACCACTATGACCGGGAATACATAGAAGTTCCGTTTGATACATATATTAATAGTACGAACGTGTTTTGTATTACCGGTCAGAGTGGTCGTTGAGAAAATCCTCATCAGTCAGAAATGCGTCGGCCGAAAAGTGCTACGTACTGCACCCCTACCACGAAAGGCCTCTTACACGTGCTGTACCCCTGTTGCGAAACGTCTTTTTAGATGATCTACTGCCGTAACTCGTGATATGTTCAACCTGTGTACGTCGCGCTGTAAATTCTACTCCCGATAGCGATATACTACTCCCGCTGTTAATGACATCACCCCCCTTATTTTCGCAAGTGAAGCATGTTTTTTTTTCGTGCCTCGAATCGTGTTCGGGTGCCAGATAGATGGTCCATGATACCGCTTACCAATCTGTCCCTAAATATAATAATGTTTTTCATTGAATATTAGTGTTGAAATTATCCCTATATCTCGGGACAGGGTGGTACGATATTCGATTTATACATGTTTCTGCAGTTTCAAACGACGAGTACATCGTATAGCGTGGGGTAAGAATACGCGCCTCACGTCGCCTCTGCTCTCTGGTAAGCTGGTAAAGAAAGAATGGAGCTTTGCTCTGAAGCCAACTTACATTTGCGAAACCCCACGATATTGAAACGAGAAAAGGAAAATGCATCGCTGTCCGACAGAAGAGGCGAACACGTGAACATTTTTGGAATGTCTTTTGTGAATACCACATATACCCTCCGTTTCAATACATCATATATCAGCCACGCAGGCGGGTGCGGATGGGAGAGAAGCTCAACAGACAACATACATTTTGGTGATCTAGACGCTTTGCGTTGCCGCCGCCGCCGCCGCCAAACACGACGCGGGGGAGACCGAGATCGGATTGATCAATAAGCAATAGCAGCAGCAGCAGCCGCAGCTGCGTATACGAGTCTGCAGGGAGAACAGCGGTGGCCCGTCTTGTAGCCTTTTGGCTCGTGACTCGACGGTTATGGCTCTGCAAGGGCTGGCAGGTGGTGGCGATGGCGGCGGCGGTGGGGGTGAACTGCGCGCTTGGCCGTGGGCGTGCGCGTGCGCATGCGAGATTTATTTTTCCTCTTCGAAAATGATGGCCTCTGGACTGCCCCTCGCACTCGCGTGGCCACTCTGCTTGCTTTCGACCCACCCCCATCTGTGAGACAGTCGTAGTACCTGGTATACCCATTGCTGTTTTCGGAAGGGGCTACACCAGATATATATACATATATATATATATATTCGACGCTGTCATCCATATGCGAGAAAGGTCGCCTCACGAACGGTTCTTAGTAGGGTGTAGCTCACCCTTTATGCGACTCGCCGAACACTTCACGACGCTTCGCGCTCGGTGCGAGCAATATCTGCCTGGTCGTGACAACCCGATGTGCTCCATCCCGGCATTGTAGGGATGCGAGGGTCTATGGACATACGACTACAGCCATGCATGAGATCGAGTACACGGCCCCTCCCCCTGAAGTCTCGGCATTCTGCAACGTTGGTTGAAACGGGCCAACAACATTTTAAAGGCGTAGTATTGATGTACTTAGAATAGATAAACCTGCCAAAGGACTTGGCGTAAGTTTAACCTTCCCTCACCCCTCCCCCCTCCCCCCCCCATCCCGCCACCCTCCACCTCCTCCCCCTTGCCCCTTCCCCTCCCTCCCCTCTTTCCCACTCCACCCCCCCCCCCCCCCCCCCATTCCACCCCCTTCCCGCTCCCCGCTAAGACAAGCAAGACGATTGCATGTTGATACATGTAAGAAACGTATTGAGCGCCCGCATGTTGGAGGTGTCTCTATTAGGAGTAGGAACGGTGCTCCGTCTCGAAAGGGATGTGTGGTCAATGGTAAAATGAATAAGATAAGCGACAAATGAGTACGCCCCTCCCGCCCCCCTTCCCTCTTCCCGCTACCACCCCCCTCCGCTCCGCGTGCGCCTCCCCCCCCCCCCCCGACCAGCGAGCTGGCAGAGCTGTGCGATGTTTTAACGGTGGAGATCGAGCACGTGAACTGCGACATTCTGGCAAGCCTCGAGGCTCGTGGGGTGACCGTGCATCCCAGCCCGAAGACCATTCGCGTTGTGCAGGACAAGCACGCGCAGAAGGACCACTTCATGGAGGTTAGTAGATTTGTCAGACAGTCAGCAAAGATGCTTTCCAGGTATACACGAGTATACGTCTTTCTTGCCCAACCCGTTCGAGACTCCTTGTTACTTTTGGGGTGACCGCGGGATAGATTTTGGCGATGAGCTAAGTGTGATGTCAGCAACAACCGCCTAAAATTGTTGTGATGGCTTTATACGCTTACCTTGGTATGTATCATGCGCACGGCAGGTACATTGGCCATTAGTTGTACCCTACTTAAACACATACCCTACCCTACCCTACCCTACTCTACCTTACACTGGTCCCCCCAGTTAAGAAACGTCATGTTTTTGGAAAAATGGGCTCAGATCGGCACGAACAATAAGAAAATTGGGTTAAGAAACCCAGCACAACAGTGGGACCAACTCTAAATCCTAGACAATAGAGTTAGATCCAAGGTCGGATTTGTTTTTTGCAGACTTTTGAGCCTGGACGCCAAAATTGACGTACGTTTGTCGACACCGGGCGCCCACTGTACTCGTGTCATGGACCTACCTGACCGTACCACTCCTCGTGACTGCGCTCAATGTGCGCCCCCCCCCCCCCCTCCCTCCCTAATCGAACCAGCACGGCGTGCCGATGCCTCGGTATATGGACACCCCCACGGAGGCTTCCGTGTTGCAAGCGGGGGAGAAATTCGGGTATCCCCTGATGCTGAAAGCCAAGAGGATGGCCTACGATGGAAAGGGGAACGCCCCCGTTAAACATAAGGTAACCTCAGTATAACTACACTCACCTCGGTATGTCTACACTAACTTCAGTATAACTACACTAACTCCAGTATACCAAAGGCCGAAATTTTAATATTTTCCTGTTAAGTCTCAGCCTTGTCTTTCTTATTTGCTCGTTTTTTTTTTTTGGGCTCGGTGGCGTTCTGTAGCGCACGGAAATGCCTTTTTGTCATGCTTGTGCAGTCTGCTCTCTCTCCTCCAACGTGCTCCGGCACTCTGCACGCGAGGGCTGCTCTATTATCTCAACAGGCGCATCAGAAAATAAAGGAGGTGACAAGTAAGCCAATCGCGGCTTTTGCTCCTAGCCCTCCTTGCTTACGTTTTTTCTCCCCCGTCTGCTCGAGCCGATTTTCTTGACCCTTAAGGGCGACCGGTCGGTCGCTGTGTCTTCCCCCTTCTATCCGTCGCCATTTGTCTGCCGTCATTTTGTTTGTCGCTGTTGTTGCGCCTTGTCCCTGGGTGCGATGCAATCAGGGTGAGGTTGCCGACGCGTTCAGCAAGCTGGGCGGAAAGGGCCTCTACGTCGAAGAGTGGGCGGATTTCGTCAAGGAGTTGGCGGTTATGGTGAGGGCATCTATTCCCCTCGCCCCCCCCCCGCTTCCCATCTCCCCTCGCTCCTTGCATCGCCGAGCAGGATAACTTTATGGCCCCTGTCCTTGCCCCGTCCCTCATCCCTCATCCATCATACCCCCCCCCCCCCCAGTATACCAGTAGCCGGGAGGAGGAGGAGGAAGTAGATGCACAGATGTGCCGGTGTGGCAAAGTAACAGAGAGTAGAACTGCCATAGTAGGAGAATGTGAAATAGACAAGGAGGAACGGGATGTGTTAGGAGAGGACGTGAGGGAAATAGACGAAGGTGACATGTAGGGGTTTAACACAGTAGATAGCAGCGAGAAAACGATCGCCATACTAGCCGAGAGATGGTAGCCACAGGCGGCCAAACAGGAAGGGGATAAGAGTAGCAAGAAGTTTCTATGTAATATATGGAAACAACGTAAATAAGCAACCAAAAGTTGTAGGTGTCTCTATTAGGAATAGGAACGATGCTCCGTCTCGAAAGGGACGCGTGATCAACGGTCAAATGACTAAGGCAAGCAACAATGAGTACGCCCCCCTCTCCCCCTATCATTTCCTGGCATCCGCTTACTCCCCCGCCCCCCACCGCCCCCCCTCCCCTTCCCTCCTCCCCCCTCCCTTCACCCCCCCGACCCCCATATCCCCCTCGCCCCCCCCCTTCTCCTACCCCACCCCCCCCCCACCCCCACCGTTGTCTCCTTCCTTCCGTACCCCACCCCACTCCACCCCACCCTGCCGCCCCCCACCCCCTCCTCAAACTCCAAGGTAATCCGCGGCAACGACGGCGAGGTCCGCACGTACCCGGTGGTGGAGACCGTGCAGCTGGACAACGTCTGCCACACCACCCTCACCCCGGCCAGGATTTCCCCCGAGGAGGCGGTGCTGGCGGAGAAGGCGGCGAGGGGGGCGGTGAAGTCGCTGTGGGGCGCCGGGGTGTTCGGGGTGGAGCTGTTCCTGATGAAAGATGGCGGCGTTCTCCTCAATGAGATCGCACCGAGGTGGGCTAGGGTGCAACTAGAACTTGCGGGGGAGGGGGGGTAGGGGGGGGGGGAGGGGGGGGGGAGGGGGGGGGGGGTGTACTCTTCGTCTTGCATGGCCGGAGTCGTATGACGGTTGACCCTCGCATCCCTACATTGCCGGGACGGAGCACGTCGGGTTGTCACGACTTGCTGGGGGGGGGGGGGTAGGGAGGCGGGGGAGGGGGGGTGCTCGATATCATGCATGGCCGTAATCGTATCAGGACAGATCTGTAGGCAAGCGGGTGGCTTCAGACAAACGCTAGACGGCGGGTTTATTCCGATTTTCCACGACAGTTTTTTTTTTTAACGTGTCTTGCCTTGCCCCGTGTGACATGGCATCACGCCATAAAAATACGCCCCCCCCTCCCTCCCCTCCACCCCTTTGTTCCCTTCCTCCCCCCTCCTACAAGAGAATAGCGAAACAAAACGTTGATAATATATTGGAAAAAACGTAAATGAGTGCCCAAAATGTTGGAGCTGTCTCTCATTAGGAATAGGAACGGTGCTCCGCCTCGCAAGGGGATTAGGGGTATAAGGCCAAATGACTGAGACAGGCAACAAAGAGTACACCCCCGCCTGCTCCCGGGTCTATGGTCATACGACTATGGACATGCATGATATCTAGTACCCCCCCTCCCCCCCCATGCATGCATGATACCGAGTACCCCCCCTCCCCCCCCATGCATGCATGATATCTAGTCCCCCCCCCTCCCCCCCCATGCATGCATGACATCTAGTACCCCCCCTCCCCCCCCATGCATGCATGGTATCGAGTACCCCCCCTCCCCCCCCATGCATGCATGATATCTAGTACCCCCCCTCCCCCCCCATGCATGCATGATATCGAGTACCCCCCCTCCCCCCCCATGCATGCACGATATTGAGTACCCCCCCTCGCCCCCCCCTCCCCCCTCCCCCCCCTCCTTACCCCCTCTGTCGTGTCAAAACGCAGACCGCACAACTCGGGCCACTACACCTACGAGGCGTGCGAGTGTGACCAGTTCGAAAACCACGTGAGGGCGGTGCTGGGGCTTCCCCTAGGCGGCACCTCGCTCCGCGTCGGCGCGAGCATGATGCTCAACGTTCTCGGGGACCCCGGGGGCTCGATGGAGGCGACTACTGCGGTCCTGGCCAAGGCGCTGCCGGTACCCGGTGAGGAAGTAGAGGAAGAGGGGTTGGGGCGGACGCCGGGGGTGTGCTCAAGTCATGGATGGCCGTAGTCGTATGGGGGGGGGGGGGAGAGGGATGCGGGGGGGGGAGAGAGGGAGCCGGGGGGGGAGAGATGGAGGGAGAGGGGAGAGAGGGAGGGGGGGAGAGAGAGAGGGAGGGCGGGGGGGGGAGAGGGAAGGGGGGGGGGGGGGGAGAGCGGGAGGTGGGGGGGGGGAGCGGAGATGAGGACTTTGCCACTTTTTTGTTCGACCCTGCGCGACTGATTGACTGGCTCGATGACTGGCTATCAGACTGACCTCACTAGTTGTCTTGAGGGCGAATGTTTGGGCAGAGAGGAGGAAACAATCAGGAGCTATGCTGGCTACCTGGTAGCTGTTTGCCGCGTTTTTGTGTGTCTTTCCGTTGCCGTTGGTTGTGTGGTTTGTTTGGTGTGTGTGCCTGCCTGTCTGCCTCCCTGCTTGCTTGCGTTCGCGTTGATGCTTCATTTTTTCATCGACGAGGACGACGGAAGAAAAAGAAGAGCGAGCTGTTCGGCGTAGGCGAAGCTTTCCTTTTGCCCTTTGGGCCAGTCGGTGGTTGGTGGAGTGGTGGGCCTCTGCCTGCCTCCAACGTCCCTCTCGGCCTGCCTCCAACGTCTGTCTGCCTCTGTCTGCCTCCCTCTTCGCTCTTCCGTGTGGATTGCGGTTCCATGCTCGAGCAGGAGCGGCCGTTCACTGGTACGGCAAGGCGGAGGCAAGGGCAGGGAGGAAGATGGCCCACGTTACTTTTTGTGCGGACGGGTTGGACGAGCTCGCGAAGAAGGTGCGGGGTGAGGGGGGGCGGTCGTGAACGCTTGGCGCTAATGCTATGCCTACGCAAATGCCAAGAAAACGATAACGATGCGTAACGGCAACGGTTATGATGACGATAAAAACCCACGATAACTATAACGATATCAATAACAATATAGCGATGACGATAGCGATAGCGATACCGCTATCGTTAGGACGATAACGATAACGATATCGACAATGATATCGATAACGATGACGATAGTGATATCAATAAACGCTATCGATAACGACATCGGCAGCGACAACCATAACGATAGCGATGTCGATAATGATAGGTACAACGATATCGATAGCTATGTAACGATAACGACATCGATAACGATATCGATAACTATATGGCGGTATCGATAACGATATCAATATCAAGATCGATAACGATAACGATAGCGATAACGACAACGTGAACACCAACGCGGACGGGGGGCGGTCGACTGTTATTGGCCGGTGCCTTCATCTGTTATTTTTCTCACTTTTGTATTAATATACAAGTAGAAGGGGTTAGGGGGGGAGGGGTCGGAGTCCGCCGGCGATTAAACCAGCAAACAAATATAAAAATAAAAAATAGCATAGTTGACTCCTGTATAGACGTCGGCGGCTACAATATAACCTTGTTTTTCTTATTGGATATTACACCACTATGTCCCGAAATACAAGGGATATTTTGTATACAAGTATTCAATCTCTTATTTTTTTCAAGGCCCTGTGGGACCCCCCCCCCCCCCCCCCCCCGCCCCCCCCCCCCCCCCCCCCCCCCCCCGAGATACATCGCGACTTGACCAATGGTTGATAACGAGCAGCGTCATGTTGCGCCCGCGCTGTGCAACTCCCTCTCGTTTTAAACTCGGACAACCGATTTGCATCATCCCTCACAAAGCACGCAGTGGACGGTGCTGTAATGGACACTCTCGTCGTCGTTTTCCCCCCGATCTGAATTCCGAAGAGGGTTTGCACGTATTAAGCCAGCAGACCGGACTGCTGTGGTGCGACCGACGTTGTAATTTGGTTCGTGTGTTTTGTTGTTTGTTGTCTGTTGAGCGTTTGTTGTTTTGTTTGCGTGTTCGTTCGTGTGTTTCGAACGTTTGTATTGTTATTTTATCCCAGCAGACCGACCGACGCTGTAACTATTTTGTTTGCTCGCCTGTTGTTTGTTTGTTTGTTCGTCTGTGTTGTGTTTGTTTGTGTGTGTATTTGTTTGTTTGTTTGTATGTGTGTCTGCTTGTTTGTTTGTTTGTTTGTTTGTTTGTCTGTTGTGTTTGTTTGTTTGTTTGTTTGTTTGTTTTGTGTGTTTTGTTTTGTGTGTTTGTGTGTTCGTTTTATTGCTTTCTTCCGTGTCGTTGCTTTCCGCCTGAAGTGCCAACTGGGTGATCACCGCAGCAAAAACGTGTTGCGACCGATGTACGGCAGGCGTACTATTTAGGCAGGCGTACTTTTTACGGGGGGGGGGGGGGGGGGGATAGAAATCAGGACCCATCGTACGCACAAAAACCTATGTATTCCTTCATTGGTCTTCATTATTACGTTGTTCCGTAACAGGACACACTTCAGATAAAAATAAAGAAAAGAGCCGGTTATGTCTTCACGGCCGCGAGCGATACGGGGATCAATGGCACCGTTGTTTTGCGCCGGCAGCAGCGTCGTCCAGTCCGCATGCACCGCCCGAGAGAAGGAAGGAAGGCATGGGCGGGTCCAACGAACACAAAAAATGCTGACACGACTGCTTACCTTGTATATCGAAAGGCACCTGGCACCTGACCGGGGTGGTCCCGTAGACGGCTTGCGCAGGGGTGCAGGGGGGCACGAGAAAAAATACCTATTTCGACCACTCCAGCATCGCAAGGTCCAGAGGTGTTGTGGACAGCAAATCCGGAGAGGCATCACAAGTTGTTTTGGATGAAATACCAAGCTGATACGCACCAAAAAGGTCAAACTGAAAACCAACGCAGTGCTGTGGGATTTCTGGACAAAGCAACGCATAAAAAAAAATACGTATACTTCTGAAGTAATATTTTTGGGGGAGTTTTTTTTCTTGGTTTTGGTGTATATCCGCCCCCTAGTGGGGTGTCGGATTATGTGTGTTCACGTACACCCCTGGGTTGTGTGGTGTGTTTTGTCTCTCCTCCCCCCCCCCTCCACCCTCTACTTATTACGGAGAAAACACAATGGGCGCCCAATTGTTGGAGGTGTCTCCATCCGGAGTAGGAGCAACAGTGCTCCGCCTCGAAAGGGAGGAGTGTTCCATGGCCAAACGCCTAAGGCAAGCAACAAAACGAGTACCCCCCCCCCCCCCCCCCCCCTTCCCCCTCCCCCCTACCCCCTCCCCCGTATTGGCGGTACGACTACGGCCATGCACATGACAATGAGTACCCCCCCCCCCCCCCTCCCCCCCCCCCTTTGAATTGGCTCTACACCCGGCCGGCAATTCATTCAGGTGGCGCCATTCGGACTGCTGCAGGAAGAAAATACCGGGGGCGCAGGCGGTACCGCAGTCGCGGGGACGGGGGACGGTGACGAGGGCAAGGGGCCCACCGCCGTGGTAGGCGTCATTATGGGCAGCGATTCGGACCTCCCCACCATGAAGGCGGCGGCCGATATCCTGAAGCAGTTTGGGGTTCCGCACGAGGTGACGATCGTCTCCGCGCATCGGACGCCCGATAGGATGACAGCGTACGCCAAGGTGAGGACCTGTTGTGTATACGTAGCTCGTCGTCGCTGCATTGTTGTTTTTTTTTTTTTTTGCGGGGGGGGAGGGGATCTTGTGGGTTGATCTTTCTTGGTAAGGGTCGTCAGAGTCCGGGTCCGAGAGCCGTCGGGTCCGAATAACTTTGGTGGGAGTACTGAGTCTCGAGGGGCCATAGTTAACAGGACCAAATATTGTTAGTAAAAATGGTTAAGCATATAGGTTTTTATGTGTACCATAGGTCCTGTTAACTATGGTCCCCCGTAATAGAAGCTGAAATGACTTGAGTTCTCGCGAGTCCCAAGAGTACTATTACGGGGGACCGTAGTTTATAGGACCTATGGTATACACAAAAACCTACCTGGTATATATTTACCTATTTTTACTAACAATATTTCGCCCTATTAACTATGGTCCCCCGTAATATTAATGGAAGCTGAAATGGCTGGTACTCACTGGTACTCTGATGACCTGGACCTTTCCTGTTGTTTTCCCTAGCCTTACCTTGCCTTCCTTTTTTTCCCCTGCCTCTGCTGCCCTTCCTTCGCCGTCACTCCCGTCCTTTTTCCTCCACTTGTCACCTGGTCTCCGCTGTCATGTTTAGTTGTGCCCACTGCCTAGTGTAAGGAAACAGTACAGCCTTTTTCAGCGCGGTGACGGTACGTCAACATCGATCGGATAGCCACAATTTGTTTTTTACCCCCCCCCCCCCTCAGCCCAAGGCCGGCAACATAAGTCCCTCATCCCCCATCCCCCCCGCCAACCCCCACTTCCTGACATTTACAACACCCCACACAACGCACACAGGGAGCGGTGTCCCGAGGCATCCGTGTGATCATCGCGGGGGCGGGGGGAGCAGCTCATCTCCCGGGGATGGTAGCGGCCATGACCCCGCTTCCGGTAATAGGCGTTCCTGTCAAAACGTCGACCCTCAGCGGCATGGACTCGCTCTACAGCATCGTACAGATGCCGAGAGGCGTCCCCGTGGCGACTGTCGGTATCGGAAACGCCACCAATGCGGGTTTGTTAGCCGTCCGCATTTTGGGAGCGGGGGCGGGGGGGGCGCTGTTGGCGGGCATGAAGGGCTACATGGCGAGGTCTGGGGAGGAGGTGGAGGAGAAGGCGGCGCGTATGCAGGTGGAAGGGTGGGAAGAGTTCTTGAGCAAGAAGGCGGACAAGAGCACCACTGTTGGGGTGTGACACTCGAGGCCAGAGAGAGAGAGAGAGAGAGAGAGAGAGAGAGAGAGAGAGAGAGAGAGAGAGATGAATAATAGGCGCAGTCCTTTTTTTTTTTTTTTTTTAAATCAGCGGCGGCGGTAGCTGTCGTGGCGGTAGCGATGGCGGTAGTGTTCGTGGTGGTTCAATACGTTCGAGGACCGGTGTTTTTCGGTATGTCGAAGCCACGTTTGGCCCTGTTAATACTGGTCTTGAGTGTATGGGGCGGTCAGTCAGGGACTAAAACCCACGGTCTTCATATCAGGGGGGGGGCACAGCGACCAAAACACACGATGGACAAAAAAAAACACGTATCCCCCCTATTCCCCTATTCGGGCGGGTGGGCTAATGTAGTAAGAACCAGAACCCACGATGGACCTAAAAAAACAGGTATCC
>JARUPZ010000016.1:4911471-5000598 GCA_031213475.1 Nereocystis luetkeana | reverse complement strand
AATCGACGCGATGCATGCACGCATGCAAGCGTCCCTCTTGGGTTGACCGCGACCGCAACGCGAGAAGAAAAGGGGGCTTGTCGAAACAGATGTGGTTAGTGCGGAGGGATGGGGATGGGGTGGGAGGGGTGGGGGGAAGGGGGTGAATGAAGGAGAAGGAGGAGGAGGAGGAGGTGGGTAGGATGGGGGGGGGGGGGGAGGAGGAAGGCGGCGGGGGGGGGGGGGGGGGGGGAAGGCGGGGGGCGTGCCGTTCTTTGCTCGAAAGCCACGGAACACGGAAGAGAAGATAACGAGAATGTTGCGCGGGGCGGCGTACGTGTGTTGCGTTGGTCAAGACCTCGTGTTTTTTTCCTAGGGTCGATGCTGGTTCTGTTTGTGTGTATCCGCTTGATTCGCGGCCGGATTGGACTGCACCTGACTCCCGCGCGCGCGGGGAGGGAAGCTCTGGAAGTGGTGCGAGCGCGGAGCGTGCGGCGGGGAGAGGAAGCGAGACGCTGCTGCCGCGGGCACGTGGTTGGAGTTGTGGATTCCTCTTGGGGGCTCGTCGGTCTTGCTGTTTTGTCGCTGATGGCGGGGGGTTTCTTAAGAGAATTTGGAGGTCGAGGCGGGGAAAACGGTGCCACGTCTGTAGCTGTGGTGCTGTTCGGGGCTTGCCAGGGGTAGTATGTCCCCACCTTCCATCACTATGAAAAAAAAAGGAACGACAAGCCACTCATACGTCTGTCCCAAGTTTTTTCTGTATTTTTATTTTACTCTAGCGTTTGTTCCCCCTGAGGTCGGCCGGGCGAGGGGGGAAGGTGGCGAAACCGTTCCAACCGCTTGGAGGAGGAGGCAGTCTGCTTGTTTGCCCCCTTGGGCACGTCTAAATACGCAGCCATGCAATGCCCCGCTTTTGCGTCGCCTCTTTCTTGGAAACGCCGTCGCTGGCGGTGTAACCCCGAATCTTGCGATCAAGAGCGGCTATGCACGCGCGGTCTGGTGTCCTGTCTTCTGGGGTTCATGTTGGACTTCACTCGTGCGCTACTCGTACTGTGAACCAGGCGGCGACAAGCCCAATGGGTTTCCCGTGTCCGATCTCCTCCCCTCTGACGCCTCGAGCTCTGCCGCTGTTATTATTTCTGCTGCTGATGTTGCTGTTGTTGTTGCTGCTGCTGCTGCTGCTAACGTTGTTGCTGCTGCGGCTGCTAACGTTGTTGCTGCTGCGGCTACTATTGTTGCTGCTACTGTTGCTGTTGTTGCTGCTGCTGATTCTGCCGCCCCTGTTGTTTGTTCCAGCCATACCGTTCCGACAACACAAAAAACACACACAGGAAATAATATCCAACCCATATTTTGACCTCGTACAGGTATGACGCAATAAAAAGGCAACCAGATCTATATACTTCGAAGTATATCATACGGTGTGAATTCTTTCAATCAGCCTTAGTCTAGAGCTCTTGCTACTCAAAACAGAATTATTCGCGATTCTCTCCCTTCCGACGCGAACAAAACGAAAAAACTGTCTTGTCTTGGGTGATTTCTCTCACTCAAGCCTAGACTTTTTTTTACTACTCGATTCCATGCAAAAACCAAAAACACACTACGTCGTACGTATTGATAGACTGAATTCTCAAATTATTTTCTTTTAGATCAGACCAACCGACAAAAAAAACGAGCGCGCGCGCGCGAATCTCAAGTCAGCCCTCCACCTTATGACGCAAGAAACACCCGTGAAAATCAGCTGACCGACCGCGACGAAAACCGAGCACGGTGCACGAAAAAACAGCAAAAAACACGATGAAAAGTCACAGCCCCCCCAGGACGGCACAAGGCCTCGAACGCAAAAAAAACAAAACAAAACAAAACAAAACAACGCAAGACACACACCCAAGAGAGATGATGACAAAACTAAAATGGAGTGAGTGCGTTGCGAGAAGGCACGCACGAAGTAAACATTGCATCCGCACACACCCGGAAAAAAAAAACAGGAGTGGTTGCGCGAGCGTTTTGGCCGAAAGCTATAATAAACCAAAACAAGAAATGACTGGAAGGATGGGTATCCGAAGCAGGGGCGGGCCGCCAAGCGAAACGGTCACACTTTCTCTTCCTTCTCCAGAAAAGAGTCGCGCTGCGTGCGGCCATCCCGCAGGACAGACACCGAAAGGCGCCCGGGAACCTCAGCACTTCCTCCCTGTCCCGGCAGACAGATACACGCCGGCCACGCCGACATCTCCAGAGAGGACGGGAGAGTCGCGACGATACATCCATATATTATAACTTTATTTATTCCGTTCCTAAATACGCCTCACCTGCCGACTCCTCCCCCCCCCCCGCCCACTCCCCGTCGAATACCTTTAACAAAATCGCGAAACGTCGTGCCAACTTCGTGCCACGTGATTCCTGATGCCATACTCGACTAAGACCAAAAACAAACGTCAGCCGTGAGGTTGAGTTAACCTGCCGTCTTCACTCCGGTTTCCAAAACAAGCAAAACAAAAAACGTAATGTTGGTGATCTGAGCCGCAAAAATGTTTCTGCCCTTTCCTCATTCCATGCGAGATAAAACAAAATCTTCGGCCGATAGTTTGCTAAACCAAAAGTGAAGTAAACCGGACCGCTTGATCACGAACTGGGAGCCCGTCCGTCCCCACCGCGTGCTCCTCCTGCTCCGCTAGGTATCGCTTCCACATCGCTATTACTGCTACTACTACTCTGTAGGCCTCGATACCTTCTCTTGACACTATGATACGGAAAAGCCTTCATTCGGAAGAGCGGTGGTACCCCCCCCCCCCTTCAATACTGAGCCACACGCATGGGGGGGGAGGGGGGGGGGGGCGGTCGCTGAAAAAAAAGAGGCCCTAAAACAGTGACCTTTCCCTGCCCCAGCCTTGTTCACACGCCATCGTCACACCGCCAGCTTAAAAAATGTTGGGAGGTACCCGCACGAGCTCGAGCATCAGCCGTTTTAGAGCCGACGGTTTCGGCTGCGTCAACCATCTTAGAGCCGACGGTTTCGGCTGCGTATAACCACCTTAGCACTGACGACTATCGGCTGCGTCAATCATGCTAGCGCAAAACGGGTTTGGCTGTGTTTAACCATGGTAACACACCGGGAACGGTTTCGGCTGCCGTCAAAACATTTTAGCGCCGAAACGGTTTTCTCCGCTGGCCGTCAACCATCTCAGCGCTGACGGTCTATTTTCGGCCGCGCATGGTCAAAACCAATTATTTGTTTTAGCGCCGGCGGTTTCGGCTGGACTTTCCCGCGTCACCAGGGCTCATCGTCGTGAGGAATTCCTCCACCTCTTTCATCTCCTCCCTACGCCTAGCCCTGGACCAGCCGAGAAGCCCCGCCATGATCTCGATCACCCTAGGCGCGGCCTCCAGAGCCGCCTTGCTGTCGATGAACGCCAGTCGGGTGCGCCTCGCGAGCACATCTACGGCCTTGAGGGCGTACTCCTGTGGCCATCGCGCGTGGACGGTGAGCCGACCGGGGGGGGGGGGGGGGGGGGGAGCGGTGGGAAGACGAGGGGGGGGGATAAGGGTTGATTTGGCGGGGGGGGGGGGGGGGGGGGGGGGGGGGGGGGGGAGCGGTGGGAAGACGAGGGGGGGGGTAAGGGTTGATTTGGCGGGTGGGGGGGGGGGGGGGGGAGCCCCAAGTTCGGATGCCGGTACCGCCGAACCGTTCCACTTGAATATCTCCCGGAAACACAAAGCCTTCACTCCAAGGTGGCGGGAGAGGGGAGGGAGGCGCGGGGGGGGGGGGGGCGATCGTCGATAATACGGCGGTGGGCTACAAAACGTTGAAAGTATGGACGGCGATCGAGCGCGCCGTGGAGGCAAGGCGGGCCTTCTTTGTTCGGGGGGGGTGGGGGGGGGTTCTCCTTTCTATTATTAGTTGCGCGGCGCGGCAAGGGGGCCGTGACTGGGGGTGATATGTGTGTGTGTCCGTCAAGTATATAAAAAAACTTCACAAAATACTTTTGTTTTTTAATTACATGGTTGATTTATACTATAAATGAGGCGTTTGTCGCTCTCGCGTGATACTTTCAAGCACACCGTACCAGGTACTTGGTACCGGGTACCTGGTGATATTGTAGTACAAATACCGTACTTGGTACCGGGTACCTGGTGATGTCCTAGTACAAGTACCGCACTTGGTACCGAGTACCTGGTGATAATTTAGTACAAATACCGTACTTGGTACCGGGTACCTGGTGATGTCCTAGTACAAGTACCGCACTTGGTACCGAGTACCTGGTGAAAATTTAGTGCAAATACCGTACTTAGTACCGGGTACCTGGTTATACCTTTCAGACAAATACCGTTGTTGTTACCGGGTATATGGTGATACTTTACGGTATTAATACCGTACTTGCTACCGGGTACCTGGGTATACTAAAGTCTAATACCGCACTTGTTGGTACCGACACTCCGAGTACGAGTACAATACCGCACTTGCTACCGGGTACCTGGTGATACCCTAGTGCGATACCGGGCTTGCTATCGGGTACGTGGGTGACACTTTACCTCAGTACAATACCGTAATACTTCCTCCCGGGTATCTGGTGATACTGTAGTGCAATACAATACCGTAGCAGCTGTTGCCGGGTATCTGGTGATACCTTAGCGCAATACCGAACTTGCTATCGGGTACCTGGTGACGCTTTACCTCAGTACAATAGCGTAATACTTCCTCCCCGGGTGCCTGATGATACTCTAGTGCAATACCGTACCTGCAACAGTAGGTGTTACCGGGTATCTGGTGATACCCTAGTACCATACCGCAATTGCTACACCGGGTGCTTGCTGCCTGGTGTATATTTTGGGTATTTTTTTGTTTACCTGCTCCACGGCGAAGACCACCTCCGCCTCAAGGAACGGGTACTTGATGGCCAGGCAGCGAGCCGCAGCCGTCGAGTGCGCGTATCCCTTATTTCGCTTCACAATCTCGGCGATCTGAAGCACGCGCCGCAGAAAAAAAAACGGGGAAAAGGAAGGAGGAAGAGAGGGGGGGAGAGAGGGAGAGAGGGAGGGAGGGAGGGAGGGAGGGAGGAGGGGAGGAGGGGGGGAAGGAGGGAGGGAGGGAGGGAGGGAGGGGGGTCAAAGGAGAGCCGCAAGCCTCGACCTACTGCACCGAAAACCGCTTCCATTCTCGGACCCCAAGGCAATGTATAGCGCGATAGTGGCGAGCAAGCAGCCATCGACGCGAAAATCAACCCACTTCACTGCTGCTTGCTGTTTCGGCTTCAGGTTTTGTGCTACCGCCGAGTCACCCCACGGCAGTGGTTGCACGTTTTGGGCCAAAGGTTTCTGGCCGATTGGGTTCCCTACGTGAGGAACCAGCAGTTAGGATGAAAAATTCTACTTGTATAAAACCAGCGCACAGAAGTGTCGGTCGGGTGGCGCGAACTAATTTCTCCCAAGTACTTTGTATCGGGTGAGATATTGAGCTCCTGATGTGAGGAGGTCAGGAACTTCTGGTGCAAAGCACCCCTACCGTGGGATGGCTCCGCTGGGCAGTATCCGCTCGCATCGTCTTCTCGCGATCGGCAATGGAAAGGGGGGGGGGGGGCGGCGGGGCGCAGCGGTTCCACGCCTGGGCCACTAGACCTACTGCTCGTACCCAAGAACGAAAAAACACCGCTACACTTTACTTTACGAGGAAGAAAAATTCATGCAAAAATGACAGGAAATAACGTAACCACGCCCTCTCCGTTCCCATCCCGCTACGAGGGACACCATCGTGGACGAAGCTTTGCACGTCAGATTTGATGGGATTGGCCTACTCACTAACAAGGTGTTGAGGTGCAGCTTATACCGACGTTGTACACGTGCTGTATACTATGACTCACGGACGCTTTGCCTCGGCTATACCGCCAGCTTTGTCATATTTTGCGAGAGTGCCCCATTCCGGTCTCTGCAATCCCCCCCCCCCCCCCCCCCCGCCTGAAACCGACCCCTCCCCCCCCCCCCCCCCCCCCTCCCCCCCCCGAACCTGCTAGCTAGCACAGAACAAGGCCGATATCTGAGCCTTGCGGGTGATCAACGCACGAAACGACGGCGCAAGCAAGAGAAACAGCGCTACGTACAGCCAACAAGCCTATGTAGGCCGGAGAATTTGTCGATCATGTGTGATATATATATATATATACCTTTGTGCGTGTGAGCCGCTGCCTGGAAGAGAGACCCAATACTTTTGTTGGGGGGGGCGGGGGGAGGGGGGGGGGGGGGAGGTTGAAAAAACGTGTTAGGGTCATCACTTTCACTTTCCAACTTGGCCGTTTTGGGGCAAACTGCAGTCTCGTTTTGGGGTCAAACCAGTCAAATTATAAGCAGTTTGTCCTCACAATGGTACTGCAGTCCTAACAGGCTTAATTACCCCTGCAGGACTGCACTCCCATCGTGGGGACAAATTACTTGGAATTATAATCGGATTTAGTTTTGGTGTACACCGCAGCACTATTACGGGGGACCATAGTTAATAGGACCTATGGTATATATAAAAACCTATATATTAAACCATTTTTACTAACAATATTTGATCCTATTAACAATGGTCCCCCGTAATAGAAGGGTTTATTTTCATGCGTTTTTTTAATTTATTTTATTCTTCTCGGCGACTTCTCCGACAAGACATGGGTCGCGGGGGCCTTCCCTTCTCCCTGCCCTGTACATACCATGCCTCAGTTTTGGCACGCGAGAGATTATTGCACACCCCGGAGAGATAGATCATCCACAGATAGATCATCTACAGATAGGTTATCTACAGATATATCATCTACCAGGTACATCCTAACCTGCCGCTATGATATGCTGTGCAGGATCTGTACGCGAGTACAGATCCAACCCCGTAACATGTTTTGGGCATGTAGATGAATCAGATTTTACGGCTCCCACCCGCTAGCATGAGCTAGATCATACAGATCATACATATCTTACAGATCAGACATTTATGTGCGCTGAACGATCTGCAGATGATGGAAGTAGGAATTGATAACCTGCCCGAGGTGTGGAACGTTAAAAAAAAATTCGGAAATATAGTGAATGGCAGTCTAGCCTAGTCTACTGTAGTCTACCTGACAAACATTGACCAAGGGTTAAAAAAAAGAGAAACGCCTCGAGAAATGAGCACGCCTGAGCACGCCTTGGCATGAGAACGCCTGCGGACACTGCCAACCGCGGCAGGTAAAGCCCGTGCCCAAGATGGCGGTGGTGGCGATGGCAGTGGTGGTGGTGGTGGTGGTGGTGGTGATAGCGCTGCTCAATTCATTCGAGGCGGCGGTGATAAAGTCAACGGAATTTTCCACGCGAAACTGCTATAGTGTTTTTTTTTTTGCTATTCTATCAGCATCCCCGTACGTTTCATCTCTATGACCGACTGCGTACAGCATCCTAAAAAATGTCGCCGTTGGGGTAATGCAATCTGAGCCCCATAGCGGGGTTCGCTCATCCAAATGTTACAGGAAGAACGTTAATAGGTGTGACAGACCTGCAAAGCCCTTGTGCCGTAGTTGACGACGAGGTGCTTGGCTACGTCGCAAGAGAGCGAGTACTCCTCTCGAAGGATCACGTTGATCTGGGGGGGGGGAGGGGCAACAGGTCGGCAACAATGGCAGGATCATTCAGAGTGACTTCGGTTGTATATGTGCATTACAACAGTGGGGGAAAGAAGGGAAATGGGCGTGCGGTGTAAACCATGCGACGCCGACAGCAGCATCAGAAACAGCCACAAAAAATGCTCCAGCAAACAAGGTGTTCTGTATCGTAACACGAGCGCTAGCACCAGCATACGCGTTGACATGATAAGCTCGGCGAGGACGCCACCCCCAACAACATCAACAACAGAAACAATAACACAAACAAAACACCGTCAACAACAGCAGAAGCAATAACAAAAAAAAACAAACATCCACAACAACGCCGCCACCACCACCACCACCACCACCACCAATAACAACAACACACAAACACCAAGACCAACACAAAAAACACCAACACCATCAACACCAACCACCACCACCATCAACAACACAAAAACAACAACACCAGCACCACGAACCATCACCAACAACACCAAAAACACCAACACCACCACCAACACCAACACCACCAACGCCAACACCACCAACACACCCACCACCTCTGCAGCCCTCTCACCTCGTCAAACTTCTGCGCGCACACCACCCCCGCGCGGTCCGCCCCGATTAGCGACCCTGCCGCGGTTCCAGCCTTGGTTGACACCGAGTTCTCCTCGTCAAGGTCGGGGATCGTTTCCTGGGTGGCGTTTATCGCGTCCTGTTTCGATATAGTGGCCGGGGGAGGGGCAGGGAGGGAGGGAGGGAGGGAGGGCAGGGAGCCGTTCGCGTATGGTTTCCATAACATAAAAAATGCGCATCTAAAAGTTCGCTTCCTTATCCAAAATCCACCGGTACTCCAAAACCTCACAGCCTGCGATGACCGTCTAGATCACGAAAAAAAAATAACGATTTTTGGAACCGAAACGCTTCTCACAGCCAATACCGGCTTTCTACTGGCGCAAGCACACAAGAAGGTGCTATTAATAGCGACAAAAAACGAGAGGCACGAATCAATGAAAACTCAGCGAAAGGCAAAGAAGTGTGCGTTGACTTGACTCGCACAAGGCGTTGACAAGATTTTTTAGGGGTGCAGAGACTCCTCTACCTGTGCGTACACACACAATCAACATAAAACCCAGATGTATAGTATCAACCCTTTTAGGACTGCAGTCCCGTTTTGCGGGCAAACCACTCAAATCCCAAGTAGTTCGCACCCAAAAACGGCACTGCAGTGCCAACACGCTTAACCTCACACACCTCGGCCTGATGCTCCATCTCCACAGTTCATAATCTATAGATATCTCGAGGCCGATAAATCATCAACTGCCTGATCTGTATGACCTACAGCTCATGTTGCCGGTCGGAACCCGTCCAACCTGCATGATCCACAGCAGGACATGTTTTTCGGGTTGGGCCTGTCCTATAAGGCAGATCCTGCAGAGCCTCTCACAGCGGCAGGTAAGGAACTAGATGATCTATCTGTAGATATATATATAGATAGATAGATATATAGATATATCATGATATGTGTGATCTGCAGATGATATGTCCGAGAAGCGTGCAACCTTGACATAGAGTTGGCTCCAGTAGAAACCTAAGCCCGAAAACTGAAACAGCGACAAGAACCGGCGGAACGACTCAGCAAACAAGAACCAGCACTTCGCCGATGCGTCGCGGAAAGCGACTCACATCATACCCCCGCTCTTTTTCTGTTTTTTTAGTGGCAACTAAATCACGCCGACAAGCTGCCACTGGAAGATACCCCTGCTTCGGGCGAAAAACGAAAAAAACAACATCCGCCGGAGAGGCTGGTCTATCGTCAGCCTCGTCCGCCCTTCTTCCGATCGACCGCTCCCGGACTATCTAAAGGGGATGAGTCGCCACCGTCCCCGTATCGGGAAACCCTAAGCTGTCACAAACAAGCTCTTGCTCCCCTGAACCATCTGCGTACGGTACGGTTTATACGCGGGTCTTATTTGTTGTTGTTGTTGTTGTTGTTGTTGTCATTGTTGTTCTTGCCTCTGCCATCCGGCGGAAGGTGGTCCATTTCCCGCCCGTGATGGTGACCATCTTCGAGTCGCTCACCTCTATCACGTGATTGCGCGACAGAGCCTGCGCGCAAAGGGAGGGGGAGCGGGGAGAGGACGGGGGTGGCGGCGGCGGCGAAAATTACACACACGCACAAGCACACACATACACACACAAATAGTATCCATGGCTTACGAATAGTACTCATGACCTGCTACAGTAGTAGTACGGGGGGCCATAGTTAACAGGACCTATGGTATACATAAAAATCTATATGTTTAACAATTTTTACTAACAATATTTGGTCCTGTTAACTATGCCCCCCCGTAATAGTACTGGTGACTTATCAATAGCACTGATGACATACTACGGTAGTCCTAGCGACTTATTATAGTAATAGTACTACAGTGTTTACTAACCAACAGTGCTCATGACTCACTCATAGTACTCATGACTTACTATTAATAAGTAGGAATACTAACGACTCACTAACTTACGACTCACTGATAGTACGTACCAGGTATTAAACTAATGACTTACTAATTTAATAGTATAAAACTCAGGGTGCGCCGCGACCCTAGCATTCATCACATGCACCAAAAAAAAACACAGGTTTGAAAACGTTTCGAGGTTTGCCCGGGATGTTCGTTCGTCCGAAAAATTAAAAGCGCTCTCCGCGAGATGATGGTTAAAACTGTGGCGAAGTAAGTACACGCCAACTTGAATGACGTTTTGAAAAAAAATACAGCCATCCCGCTCAGGCGCAAAAGCTTGAAAACCCGCAAATTACGGCACGCAAACTAACCGTAATACCTATTACGGGGGACCATAGTAAATAGGACCAAATATTGTTCGTAAAAAGAGGGACGTATATAAGTTTCTGTGTGTACCGTGGGTCCTATTTACTATGGTCCCTCGTAATAGGCAATTAACAATCTAAGTTGTCGACTCATAGTCAGTCAACTTATGCTTTAGGTGCCGGCGAAATGAGTGCTGGGGAGGAATTGTAGCTGCCAAGGGGGGGGGGGGGGGGGGGGGGGGGGGAGGAGGGGGGGGGCGGGGGCGGGTACTCGATAGGAGAGATGTACTCGATTAAAAAAATGGTCCTTTTTCTTTCTTTCGCTTAAGTTGTTGCCGAACGGGAATATGTGAATTCGTTCGCGCAGGTGTGTATCACAGGCGTACGTAGGTTCTTGTAGGTTCTTGTGTGTGCGTGCGTTCGTGCGTCCACGGACACTATCCACTTGCTTTGCCCTCTCCGTCGACCGTTTTTTCGTTCTAGTTTTTTTTCCCCCTGTGTTTGGTAGGGGTCGGTGACCCCCCTCGCCTCATTGTTCCCACTTTTTGTTGTTGTTGTGCCTGCCACTGGAATCCCCTTTGCCTGTGTTCCCACTTTTTGTATATGTGCCAAACGTCGACGCGCTCGGGCGGCCGGCCGCTTCCCACTAAAGTTTCAACGGTAAACACGTTTTGTTGCCGATCCAATCGCTCGACGGCTCTCTGCTCCACTCCGAGAGTTGTGTGTCTACACCTCTCTTTGACCGTCCGGTCTTCTCCGACACCGGTCCAGATAGCGCTTCCCACGATTTTCGCCCGGTTTCTGGCCCACTGCTGGGCCCTGTTCTGTGACAACTCATTGTAACGAAGATGTGTCAAAACAGTGTACCGCTTTGGCCAGAAATATAGGGACCATTTGGATCAAACATTATTATACAAATGTTCCTCAAGTTTGGGGGTAGCTTGGTACCAGGTACCTGGTGTGGGAGAAGGGCCCTGCGCACAGCGGTTGTCATATACCTGGTAGGCTGGAGGTTCTGCAGCGACAAAAACGAATGCTTACTATTAATATTAATAGCGGTGCAGTCCAGCCAAGCAAAGTCACAGCCCCCCCACAAAAACACTAAAAGCAAGAGAGTTGGCTTTTTTCGCTCCGCAACTAGTCACTAGTTGGTTTACCTCGCCACCCAAAACAATACAGACCAGGTAGTAGTTGGCTTACTCCGTCACCCAACTAAACACTTCCCCATCTGTTTCAGCCCAGGCGTGCCTTACATACAGCTCTACTATAACGGCGGACCACAGTAAGCAGGACCAACTATTGTTATTAATAGTAAAAGCAGGGAAAATTATACGCTTTTGTGTGTACCGTAGGTCCTATTTACTATGGCCCTCCGTAACAAAACGCGCACACTCGCCTTCGTCCCCTCCTGGTCCATCTTCTTCGGGTCTCGGACCAAGGGTCGGATGCCCGACCACGCGGCGATGACGTCCGACCGGTGGACGCGGTGCGAGAGGTAGCGGTTGCTCTCCTGTCGCGCGCGCGGCGGCGGGCGGGCGGGCGGGGGGGCGGGGGGCGGGGAGGGGGCGTACTCATTGGTTGCTTGCCTTAGTCATTTGACCATTGACCACGCATCCCTTTCGAGACGGAGCACCGGGGGAGGGGGGGGGGGGGGGGGGCGTACTCATTTGCTGCTTGCCTTAGTCCTTTGACCATCGACCGCGCATCCCCTTCGAGACGGAGCGCGGCTGCGAGGAAGGGGTGTACTCATTATCATGCATGGCCGTAGTCGTATGACCATAGACCCTCGCATCCCCCAATGCCGGGACGGACCACGTCGGGTTTTCACCGACCAGGGGGGTGGGGGGGGGCGGGAATTAAAAAAAAAAATGATGATGAGAGACGCGACTGTCAGTACCGTCATGTGAGAAGGGGGAAAATGTTACGGCTGAGAGTTATTACGGGGGACCATAGTTAACAGGACCTATGGTATACATAAAAACCTATATGTTTAACCATTTTTACTAAAAATATTTGGTCCTGTTAACTATGGCCCCCTCGTAATAGTTAGCTGCCCGTAAGTCGCCGAGGGGCCACTGCCTACCATTTTGGAGGGAACTATGAGGATCGCTTAAAAACGTTAATTTGAATACCGAACGGTCCTAACATTTCCGTCCAAAATGATTTGAACACCAAAGGATCCTTATATTTCCGTCCAAAATGGTTAGCAGGGCTGCGGGTTGCCTGGACTAGACTTCACGTCTATTTTATTCGTTGGGTGGAGACATTGAGCCAGCTATTGACTGAGTCTACAGCAGTATTCCCCCCTTCCCCGTCGAAGCAAAAACACACTCCGAGCCACAAACACACGGGCAAGGTGCGAAGTTTGCAGAATCTCCCGCAAAAAACGCACGAAAGCCCTCGACTTACAGCTATCGATAGCCAACCCAACTCCCAGACCGAATGCAGAAGTGGCCCCTCTCTATATTGCCGACTCCCCGTTATAGTGCCTGTGGCATCGCTTGGCACTTGGCACGCATAGGATTCATCAGTGTGAGGTAATATGCGGAGTAGTGCGGGTTGCCGCTATAGTGTTGGTATTGTTACCTGTCTGGCGCATACGGGCACTATAAATAAAGGGGCCATTCGGGGGACCATAGTTAATAGGACCTATGGCATACATAAAAACCTATATATTCAACCATACCTGTCCTAGTTAATAGGACCAACTATTGTAAGCAAAAATAGTGAAATATGTAGATTTTTGTGTGTACCGTAGGTCCTACTTACTACGGCCCCCCGTAATACAGTGAAAACAATACCGGTAGTTTTTTTTTTTTGTTCAAATGAGGGGAGAGAGATGGCTCCGACTTGTCAGTCAGACGACGGCAACTTCCCCCCTGTCGATACGGTTCAGCTAAGGCTCAGCAGTGGTTCCTTCATGTAACCGTAAAACACCCGAGAGATAACACACGCCCCATCCTTGGGGGGAAATTCCGAAATCTGCCGTTTTCTCAAGCGACGTGTAGAAGAGAGTAAAAGTCGAGTGACGCGTCCACGGAAAGGTCTAGATAAAAATCTTACTAAAAGCCACCATTTTCGTTGTTGTGCCCCCCCCCGTCCATCGAAATATCTCCACATCTCGAGCTGGTCATCATCTACAGATCATACAGATCATACAGATCATACAGATCATGCTATCTTCTACCGCAGACCATCTAGTTCCTCACCTGCGCGTTGCGAGAGGTTGTACAACAATCTACTGTACGTACTGCATAGTACAGACCCACCCCTATAGGGAACATGCGCACATTATTAATAGTATAATAGTATATCATGCAGACGATACGGGTTCCACCCGGAAAAAAGAGCTGGATCATACTACTGCGGGGGGCCATAGTGAATAGGACCAAATATCGTCAGTAAAAATAGGGAAACGTATAGTTTTCTTTTGTGTACCGTAAGTCCTATTTACTATTGTCAGTAAAAACAGGGAAATATAGGGTTTTGTATGTGTACAGTAGGTCCTGTTTACTATGGCCCTCCATAAATAAATCGGGAACATATCTATCTTATCTGCCTTGAACGATCCAGATCATGAACTCTGGGAATCGATGATCTGTCTCCGAGGTGTGGATATCTCCACAGCCCGCCACTTTTTGCTGTGTGCCCCCCCCCCTCATGTTTCGGGGGGGGAAAACCGACTCTCTGAAACTTGTCCTAGGGGGAGAGGAGGGGGTGATGGCGATTATAGTATACGGTACATACGTATGTACCTGGATGATGAAGTTCACTTCCTCATCGGTAGGCTTGGGCGTCATGGTCAACTCGGACTCCGAGTCCGTGGTGCCGACGATCGTTGCCCCCTCCCACGGCAAGAAAAACAGAACCCTGACCACCGCCGACAGCAGGAGGCGTTTCAAAAGCGGGGGGCGAGAGGATGCAGAGGGAGCGAACCGGGGGGGGGGGGGCGAGGGGTGGAGAGGAAGCGGAGGGCGGGGGGCGGGGTGTACTCATTACCATGCATGGCCGTAGTCGTAAGCGGAGGAGGGACGGAGGGGGCAGAGAGAGAGAGATAGAGAGAGGGAGAGAGAGAGGAAGCGGGGGGTGGGGGGGGGGGGGGTGTACTCGACATCATGCATGGCCGTAGTCGTACGACCATAGACCCTCGTATCCCTACAATGCCGGAAACGGAGCGCGTCGGATTTTCAGCAGGCATTGCTTGCACCAAGCTTTGCGAAGCACCGTGAGGTGTTCGGCGAGTCGCATGAATGGTGAGCTGCGTCCTACTAAGAACCGCTTTTGAGTCGGATTTCCTTGCAAATGGATGGCAGCTTCTACGAGTGCTTTTATTTTCCGGTACGGTCACTTCCAGAGACAGCTACAGGGCTAATATGTAACTGCCTCTTGAGTGCCTTGCCATAAACACTACCGGTACATGATACAATCATTCCGCCTGTGCGGAGTAAAGGTTCTCCACCCCGCACAAATTATCCATAACTCGATCGCCTGCCGCGACCCCACCGCCAAAAACAAAACAAAACAAGCAGTACCCTGGTTGCCTAGCTCAAGTAGTGAGCGGCATGTTTTACAGTGTCCTCGCTAACCGACGCCAACCCAACCTATATACAATACAAGGGGCGGCGGGGGGGGGGGGGGTAGGGGGGAAGGGGCGGGGTGGATAGAGGGGGAGGGGGGTAGGCTCTCAGCATATAGTAGTCGGCTCGTGGGGTAGGGGGGGGGGGGGGAAGGAAGAAGGAGGCGGAGGGCGATTTATATTATAGTATATATATAGCGCAAAACAGAAAAAAAAACACGCGGTTCTTCCCCACACCCCTTGATAACGCGCTACTAACTAGTGTTTCAGCGCAGCAAAAAGCGAAAAAGGACGCTCCTGCTGTAGTAGCCCCCATCCCGTATGCTCTACGTACCTTCCGTCCGAGGTCTTGGGAACGATAAGCCCCATCCTGGCAGGGCTGAAGTGCGCGGGAAGAATCACGTGAACGCCCGCCGCGGGCATCACCAGCTCCTGCGCTTCGGGATCATCCATTTTTCTGCCAGGACATAAGATATGATACAACAAAATGTAAAATAGGCGTTATGCCGAAGGGTGGGGGAGTGGGGTTTAGGGGTGGCGGGGGGCGAGTCTCGTACATTATTGGACGTGGGACGTAAACCGTCCGCACCCAAAGCCAAACGCGCACACCCAGGCGCACCACAAATGTACGCATACAACCGCACACGAAAGACACGGGGGAAAAAACGCAAACAAAAAACACCAGCAAACACGCACCGGAAAGCACGCCGAAGCAAACACGGCACAATTTGTTTCTTGTTTACGAAAACGTCCCAAAGATGAAAGGAAAAACAGGCGCCTCTCGCCCCCCCGCCGGCTAAGCCAATACGCCTCACGGAAGTCACGGAAACCCATGCCGTTGCGAAACACAGGAGGACCTCCGGAGATTGGGGCCGGGGGGGGGGGGGGGTACTCCATACGATCGAGGGGGGGGGGGGTACCCATTGTCATGCATGACCGTAGTCGTATGGTCATAAAACCTCACGACCGAGGGGTACACGAACACACTACCGCCGCCCCGAACCCGCACATCCTGTCAGAACAAAAAGCAAAATAACCTGAATCCCAAAAACCAAACACCGCACACAAACCAATAGACAAGACAAGACATCCCAGGGTACTCAAGAGCAAAACAAAAAGCTGAGTCACAAAACATACTCAATAAATAAAACAGAAGACAAGCCAAGACCGCTAGTAAGTCATCAGCACTATTAATTGGCCATTAGTACTGACGCTAAGTCAATAGTACACTTACCAAGTCATTCGTGCTACTAATTATGTACTAGTAAGTCAGTAGCACTACGAGTCACTAAGGCATTAGTACTAGTATGAGGGACCGTATTAAATAGGACCTAAAGTAGATACAAAAACCTATATATTTATCTATTTTTACTGACAATATTTGGTCCTATCAACTATGGTCCCCCGTAATAGTAAGTCAGCTACATACACTGACTTTTTTTTTCGAGGATTGCTTTCTTTCAAGGAAAAAAGAGATGGCGCAACCCGGTGGCCTAAAAAAATACCGACTACTAATCCTGTCCCAACGGTGTTGATCTGAGCAGAGTTCCCTCGATTAACCGTTTTAGGACTGCAGTCTCGTTTTGGGGACCAATCAGCCAAATTATCAGTAGTATGTTCACAAAACGGAACTGCAGTCCAAAAAGAGTTTAAGGAGCTCCCCCCGGAAGGCAGAAATGTTCGGGCAAAAAAATGCCAGTGACAGTACACACCCCTCACGGCCACCGCTGTTGACGCGCGCCACGGGAGAGGTAACACCTGAATTTTCTGAGAATTTTCTGAGTTCCTCCTCCCTTGACCTCAAAAGGCTCTTGTACTTCATTCACCCTCACCGTGGCAACAAGATGAGGACAATCCCATGGCCTGGACGGCATACCACGAACAGTTTACTATTACGGGGGGGCCATAGTAAATAGGACCTACGGTACACACAAAAAAAACTATACATTTCCCTATTTTTACTAACAATATTTGGTCCTATTCGCTGTGGTCCGCCCGTAATAATAGTAACACATCACTGGTGAATAATTCCAACCCTTCCAGGACAGCAGTCCCGTTTTCGGGGCAAACTACTCAAGACCTCAAGTGGTGTGTCCCCAAAACGGGACTGCAGTCCTAGACAAAAAAAGTCAAAGGGCCCATCTTATCGAGGATTTGTATTTTTTTCAATTTGATTCGATTTATTTTTTCCAACTTAATTTGCACCTGATTGGCCGAAGAGTTAATCGCCAAGCAGGCATTCCCAACGCAAATAAAAATAAAAAACGATTTGAGTGAAAAGTCTTGAGGGACTTTTTTCGTGTGATTTTTTTTTTTCAATTTTGCATTTGGGAGTTGATCGGCCTATATGTAGCAAGTTCACGGTGGGTCAACACCCCCGGTGGAGTCTGGGGCGATTCTTGGCCGCTTCGGTGACCACGATCGAGGCGATAGAACGCGAACCTCAACGAGAGGCGACCGGAGCAATAACCCACAGACTACAGCACATCGTAACCCGGCGGTGGCGCCTCAAAAAAAAAAAACATGGCGGCCGCAACCCCAACTTTTCGGCCTGCTCGATCGGCCAACCATACTGAACACCGAGCAGACGAGCAAAAAAACAGAGGATACGCTCGAGACCTCGATAACTGCATCACCGTTGCTGTTCCTTCCGCACGTGGCGCTTGAGGGCTTCCTCCGCACACCCAAGACACCCTGAGAGTGATAGCTTCCTACCCTGCGCGACCAAAAAAAAAAAGGCTGGCGGCGGCGCGCACGCGACAACGCAAACCTTCGCTCTTGTCTACGCGCGTCGCTGTCTGTCGACTGGGCGTTGTGTGACGCGGTGCGTTATTCCAGGTTGTTCCGAACTACTTTTTGTTTGACAATTAATACCCCGTTTCCCGATAGGACACAAACACGTCTTTTTTTCGAAAGCAAACTAAAATGCATTGAAATTAAAATTTTCTTTCCAAATAAAGAGATTTAGCGTTCCCCGTTAAGATGGGCCCTAAGGAGCCCATGCCATCAGTCCGATATATTGCCCCAAAAGGCTAAAAAAAAGGATCATACACCCCTCTTACCGTATTAATAGCATGGGGTGGCCTGTGTGCAAAACCCTTACCGGACAGAGTCGCAGAAGCAGCCCGTGGCGTTGATGACGGCCTTGGCCGCTATCTCCCACTCCTGGCCGGTCATCGTGTCCCTCACCGCGGCTCCCTTCACTTGCCCACTATCGTCTTTCACAAGTCTGGTACAAGAGGTACAGGGCAAAACGGAGGGGGGTAGGGGGCCTTGGTCCTTTTGACCATTCACGACGCATCCCTTTCGAGACAGGAGCACCGTCGTTCCTACTCGTAATAGGGACAACTCCAACATATTTTTTTCCCATATATTACATAGGGGGGGGGGGGCGTTGCACACCTCGGAGACAGATAATCGATTCCTACTTCATGATCTAGGTCTTTCAGGTCAGATGTATTCCTCATCTGTAAGATCTGTAATATCTGTATGATCTGTATGATCTAGCTCATGTTGCCGGGTGGGAGCCGTATACCCTTCACGATCTGTATATAAGGTACGTTTCCTGGGTTGGATCTGTACTATTGAGATTCTGCACAACATATCATAACGGCAGGTCAGGATCTAGACGATCTATCTGTAGATGATCTATCTGTAAATGAACTATCTGTAGATAATCCACTTGTAGATTATGTATCTGTAGACGGTCACTTCTTGCCTGTCTCCCTGCATCGTCCATTATCGAAAAACAAAATTCCGACAGATCATCTACAGATCATTCCCACCTCCTTCTAGATAAGTCAAGGCAGATAGATACATCCCCGAACTTGTAGGATCTGTATGATCTAGCTCATCGTGTCGCCGGGGGCACCGGTAATAATCCACGTGAGCTATAATAGCACAGGCTTACTGACATGAATCTGTGCCACCCAGTACTAGAACCTGCAAAACCTCTCACAACGGCAGGTGAGGAACTAGATGATCTATCTGTGTAGATAGATAGATTATGATCTGTACGATTTGTAGATGATCAGTCCGAGGTGCGAATTATTTAAATAGACTCGTTTGTCCTTTAAACTATTAATAGTCGTTTTGGGACGCCCTGTCCTGTCTACCCACTGGATTAGTCTCGTGCCATCCGCCGGCACGCCTTGTCCTATTTGTCTCCCCCCCCCCCCCGTCCCGCCCCTCGCCTCTCCCCCCCAACCCTGCCTCTTTATCTCTCACCCAGTGACCTCCACCCTGTTGGCGATGCACGCTCCCTGCTGAGTGGCCGTCAGCGCTATGACCAGGCTCAAGCGGGCGTCGTTCATCTGCCCGTCGTAGTAAATTATCGCGCCCTTCAAACCCTGCGCGTAATCAATCAATCAATCAATCAATCAATCAATCAATCAATCCATCGATGAATCAGTCAATCAATCAACTAATCAATTAATCAACAAATATATCAATCAATCAATCAATTAATCATCAATCAATCATCAATCAGTCAATTATTCAATCAATCAATCATCGATCATCAATCAATCAATCACTCAATCGATGAATCAGTCAATCAATCAACAAATCAACTAATCAACTAATATATCAATCAATCAATCATCAATCAGTCAATTATTCAATCAATCAATCATCGATCATCAATCAATCAACTATTAATAATCAATCAGTCCGTTCATCCATCCGTACGACGAGAAAAAAAATAGGGAAAAAACAGCAGTACTTCGTGTCACACCACCAACGTAAAAAAAAAGGTTGTGATCAGGCAGACCCGGAGGCGGGGAAAGGGCGCGAGGGTGGGGGGGGGGGGTACTCGATAGGAGAGATGTACTCGATCTCATGCATGGCCGTAGTCGTATGACCATAGACCCTCGCATCCCTACAATGCTGGGACGGAGCATGTCGGGTTTTCACCGACCAGGCAGACATTGCTTGCACCAAGCGCGAAGCGCCGTGAGGTGTCCGGCGAGTCGCATGAAGGGTGAGCTGCATCCTACTAAGAACCGTCTGTGAGGCGGACTTGCATATGGGTGACAGCTTCAATGAGTTAACTTAGCGAGGGTGGGGGGGGTACTCGATCTGATGCATGGCCGTGGTCGTAAGACCATAGGGGGGAGGGGGGAGGGGGGAAGGGGGGGGGTGTTCGACCACACGCCAAGGAGATAGTTGTTGGTCATCTACTCATCTTTCTTCGGCTTAAATAGCGGCCCGTTTTTATCCAGAGGCCCTTCAGCGGGAAAAAAACGCCAACTTAATTTACGAAAGTATGCCGCGGGTGCACCTCTCAGTCCCCAGACAGTCAAGTAACACCGCGTAAACAAAGTAGCAGGACCCGCACGAGAGAATGAGGAGTGGGGGGGGGGGGGGTACTCGTTCTCATGCATGGCCGTAGTCGTATGACCATAGACCCTCGCATCCCTAAAATGCCGGGACGGAGCACGCCGGGTTTCCACCAACCGGAAAGACATGGCTTGCACCAAGCTTTGCGAAGCGCGGGTAGGGTGTTCGGCGATTCGTACGATGAAGGACGAGCTGCAACCAAAAAAAAAAGAAAAAAAAAAAACGCTCGTCAGACGGATTTCGGCACCTTGGGCCTACTTTCTGCCACAAAGGATGGCAGCGTCCAAACGATTTGATTTGCTTCCCAATCTGGCCACTTCCAGGGACAGCAATGGGTGTACTCTTAATAGGAAACTGTCTCATGGGTGTCTGGCGACATGTGCGCTACGTAACACGATCACCCCCCCGTGTGGGCGCGGGGGGGGGGGGGGGTGAGGTTCTCCACCCCGGACATTTTGATCCACTACTCGACCATCAGCCATGGTGACCGACGAGAAAAAAAAGGACGATACCCTAGCCAGCACGGAGCGATTGCGACGATCGCCGCCACGTCACCGACGCGAAGCAAAAGCCCGCGGTAGAAGCAGGGCGGGGGGGGGGGCGGGGGGGGGCGGGGGGAGACTTAGCTTACCGTTTAGGTATGTGTATCAGTAGTCACCGCAACAAGAAGGATGGCCATATCTCCTCCAGAGTGAACGAGGCATTATTCAGAGGGGCGGCGGGGGGGGGGGGGGGGGGGCAGGGGACAGGGGACAGAAAAAGGGGTCGGCTCTCACCTCCTCTCGCAGCTTGGGGAAGGTGTACATGGCCTCCTCCCTGCTCATGAAGTGAGACGGCGGCACGACGAGCTTGGCGCCGGCCACCCAGTCGTACACCTGCAGCGAGCGTGCCGAAAACGTCGACGTGTTTTCACAGGACAGGTTTCGATCGTTTTCAGGGAAAACCAACGCGCTTCCGCTGCACGGGCGGTCAAAAGAAAAGAACGACAGTTATAGCGTTCGCAAAAAAAAAGGGTTTCGACCATGTAGGAAGGCGGTGTGCGTTTTTTTACAGATTGTAGAGTGAGCCTGTCGCCCCGGCGGTCAAATGGCCAAACCGCGACATTACTTTTAAGGGTCTCGCTGAGGATAGTATTTCGAGAGAAAAACAAACTAACAAACATACAAACAAAAAGGAGACTCGGTCGAAAGCGCTGAGCGTTTGTGGGAAAAAATCGACGGGAGTGGACGGGGGGGGAAAAAAGGACGCACTCTTCTTGCAATAAAAATGAAACGTACACGCCGTAGCGGCGGGGGAGGGGGGGGGGGGGAGGGCGAGGGGCTGGGACGGGGCTGCTTTGTGACCCCGCATCTGGGCTACGACCAAGGAGAGGAGCTGGTGTAGAAGGACGGAGCAATGTAGATGGGATGGAAAACACAAAGTAAGCAAAGTAAGTACAGCAGTTTATCTCCCGTCCGCACTCGTCCTCGCAACAAGGGAGTTGCCAAACACGGCGACCTGTACCGAAGGTCAAAACCGCCCACGAGATCTCTTTTCGTTTCTATCCCTTGTATTCCGCAGCGCTCGCATGGAAGAGCCTCCTGGCGCCCACCGCTGCTGTGCCTCTGGCTCGAGTTCCGACTCTCTTTTCTCCCCGTCCCCCCACTTCATCTCTTTTCTGTGACGTTCTCTATCTCCTTCTATCCGTATTTCCTTCTCTCCGTATCTCCTTCTCTCCGTATCTCCTTCTCTCCGTCTTTCTTTCTCTGACTCCTATCACTCCTGATCTCCCTCTCTCCTTCATGTCACAATCACCATGAAGTATATCACCACCTTCTTCTCTGTATGCCTGCCCTGCCTTCTCCACCCTCTCCCTCCCCCATTCATCTCTCTCTCTCTCCCCACCTCTCCGGCTCGAAAGAGATGCGTGGGCACCCGTAAAATGACCAAAAGGCAAGCAGCACATGAGTACGCCCCCCCCCTCGCTTTCTCTCATCCCTCTCCCCCCTTTTCTCTCTCCCTATCCCTTCCTCCATTCCTTCTCCGTTCGTTCCCGTCCTTCTCTCTCTCTCTCTCTCTCTCTCTCTCTCTCTCTCTCTCTCTCTCTCTCTCTCTCTCTCTCTCTCTCTCTCTTTCCCCCCCTCCCTTCCCTCCGTCCCGGTATTGTAAGGATGCGAGGGTCTACGGTCATACGACTACAGCCGTGCATGATATCGAGTACCCCCCCTCGCCGCCTCCGTCTCGAAAATGATGCGCAGTCGATGGTCAAAAGACTCGAAGGCGAGTATGGGCCACGGGCAAGAAAGGGAGCCGCGAAACAAATGAGTTACTCCCTCCCCCCCCCCCCCCCCCCCCCCCCCCCGCTATCCCACATACGACTACGGCCATGGCATTTCGATCGAGTACATCTCTCCTATCGAGTACACCCCCTCCCCCCCGTTGTCTCCCCCCCTCTCCCCGCCCTCCACGTACCTTGGCTCCGATCCACATGTAAGGCACCTCCCACCACTTGTATATGGGTATCATGATCGGAAGGGGGTGGTTCATGTAGGGGGCGGCCTGGGAGGGGGGGGGGGGGGGGGGGGGACACAAAACAAGGAGGGGGATAAAAAGAGCGATCACGCGGGATGTAACCGACGGATTATACACCGAATAAACACACACGACAGAGGCAGCATTTTTGTTTTTTGATATTCTGTTTCTGACTGCCTTGACTCCTTAGGGGCACTCTTTTAATAGGGAACTACCCTGGTAACCAATATCGTCGGAACACCGTCTGAGTACGATTATTGTCTATACAATACTTCGGCTTATCAAGTTTCACTCTATGACGTTTTCTCGTCAGAGCCAGTTGCTGGGTGAGGTGCTGAGCTCCCATGAAACTGTTACGGGGGGGGGGCATAGTAAATAGGACCAAATATTGTTAGTAAAAATAGGAAATACGTAGGTTTTTGTGTGTACCGTAGGTCCTATTTACTACCATGGTCCCCCCGTAGTATTAACAAAACCACTTGATATTATAGCAACATTCGATGAATATCGACCGAGCAGTGGGAATGCTGAATGAACCATATGCGCGACAAAAAAAAATGAGGGCACGTATCGGGGGGGGAGAAGGGACGACACCTGTGACCACGGTTTATCCAGAAGAAAATCGCTGAGGGTAAAACCTCCTATCAAGTACGAGTTAAGCTGGAAAGTTAAATGATACAAAAAAAAAACAATAAAAAACAAAATCAAGTCAAGGGCCTCAGAAAAAAGCAGCTGCAACCCTATCTTTCAAGGTGTCACGAGCACAAAAAAAATAAAAATAAAACGAAAACGAAAAACCCCCACACATGGTGCACACGATAAAAAAAAGCACATGCAAACTGAAAAACAAACAAATAAACAAACAAACAAACAGCCCACAAAATCACAAGTGTGCACATTAGACACAAAACACGTGGACATAACGAGGAGGAGGAGGAGGAGGAGGAGGCTTACGAGAGACGAAAAGGGCGGGGGAGAAAAACAAATATCAGGGGGGATGTTGATAACCACGGGGTGTGGAGAACGTACTACTCCAGGGAGCGACGGCAATCATAACATACGATGGACTCGAGAAACAAATATACTATTAATATTACGGGGGATCATAGCACATAGGACCAAATATTGTTGGTGCAAACAGGGAAATATATAGGTTTTTGTGTGTATCGTAGGTCCTGCTCACTATGGTCACCCCGTGGTAGTATTCCTTTACACTAACTAACCATGATGGACTCAAGAAACATATACTATTTCGGGGGGGCATAGTAAGTAGAACCAATTAGTGTTACTGTAGTAAAAATAGGTATATATACAGGTTTTTATGTGTACCATAGGTCCTGTTTACTATGGTCCCGTAATAGTATCCCCGTTATTTCAACTAACCAGAATGGACCCAAAAAGCATATACTAGTATCCCTTTAATGTCACTACAGCAGTACCATGATGGACTCAAGCAACACATACTACAGTAGTATCCCGCTATTTGAACTAGCTATGATGGACTCAAGAAGCATATACTATTACGGGGAACCATAGTTACACACAAAACCTATGTAAATCCCTATTTTTACAAACAATATTGGTCCTATTTACTATGGTCCCCCGCAGTAGTATCCCTTTACTGTAACCAACCATGACAGACTCTAGAAACATGTACTACTGTACTGTAGTATCCTTATATTTGAACTAACCATATTCGGTTCTTACCATACCGGGGGCCATACTGTAGTGAATAGGACCAAGTATTGTTGGTAAAAATAGGCCAATATGTAGATTTTTGTGTGTGCCGTAGGTCCCACTTATCATGTCCCCCCGTAATACAATGTTCCCCGGAATAGCTGGCGGGATAACGAGGTAGAAGGACGATATGATCCGAATGAGGCTGACCGCAGAATATCCCGCCGTTGCGTGGCAGGCCCCGGAACTCAGAGGGGAAAGGCGCGCGAGCGAGGGGGGAGGGGGGGGGGGGGGTGGCTACTCATGTCATGCATGGCCGCCGTAGTCGTATGACCATGGACCCTCCCTCGCATCCCTACAATGCCGGGACGGAGCACGGTCGGGTTTTCACCGACCGACCGGCAGACGTTGCTTGCTCGCACCAAGCTTCGCGAAGCCAAACGTGAGGTGTTGGGGGGGGGGCGAGTCGCATGAAGGCTCAGCAGCATCGTAGCAAGGGTAGAATGTGAGGCGAGTTTGCGATGGAAAACAGCTTCGAAATGACCGATTTTTTTATTTCCTGGTGGGCGGGGGGGGGGGGGGGACCAACCTGCAGCATGTACGCCCGTTCTTCCAGGGCTTCCTCGACGAGCTTGAAGCTCTCGATGTCCAGCTTCTTGAAGGCCGTCTCCAGGTAGCGAATGCCTCCGTGGATGAGCTTCGTGGAACGCCCGGAGGTTCTATGGTGGGGTGCATTTCATCGCGTTCGAGGAGTTGGAGCGAGGGAGCCGGGGAGGGGGTATGGGGTGGCAGTAGTGGCGGGCGGGGAGCGGGAGCAGAGGTTGGGGGGGGATTGGGCAAGAGGGAGGCAGGAGTTAAGGGGTGGTGATGATGATGTTCTCACATTAGGTCACTTCCCTCGAACCCTGCCTGTGGCCACAAAACAGGCTGTAGTAACAAAAATGTATCTGGATGGGAGAAAACAAAAAAGTACGAAATGGTGCGCACACCAGTACCAGTACGCAACGGAAACGGCACGAACGAGCTGTATATATGTAGGAAGTGATGCGGAGGCTATAGAATGGAAAGCAACACAACGAGGTAGAATTATGAAAAAAAAAAACACCAACAACAACGGAAAACGAGGGGGAAGAGAGAGAAAACACGACTTCTCCGTGTACGTTCGTGGGGAAGAGGAAACGGAGATACGAAGCCAGCCGGTCACCAATAGCCACCCACGGCAAATGCAACCATAATAGAAAGCAGAAACCAAAAACAAGAGAGCAAAACAAAAAAGGTTGGTTCCACGAATTTTTCCAGGGCGCGGTCAGCGATGCCACTGTTGCCAACCAACCAACCAACCAATGGGCGCACGCGCGCACGACCCAGCAACCAGGTACCAGGTACGTATCATACATAGATGGTTACAAACCCCCCCTCCCTCCCCACACACGGTGCTCCGTCTCGAAAGGGATGCGTGGTCAACGGTCAAATGACGAAGGCAAGTAACAAATGAGTACCCCCCCCCCCCCCCCCCCCCCCCCCCGACTCCCACCCCAATTCCATAGCACCCCACCCCATTCCCCCCCCATCTCCTCTCCCCCCATGCCCCCCTCACCCCGCGCCGAAGTCGTTCGCCTCCACCATCGCCGTCTTGAGACCTCTCTTAGAGGCGTCGAGGGCGACTGAACCGGTATGGTAATGTGGCCGACGGGACGGCGTGTGCGCGGAAGCGTAAAGGGAGGAGAGGGTAGAAGGGACGGGGTGGGCGGAGGGGGGGGGGCGGGGGCGGGGGGGGGGTACTCGTGTCATGCGTGGGCGTAGTTCGTATGACCATAGACTGACCATGGACCCTCGCATCCCTACAATGCCGTGAAGGAGCACAGTAGGGTTTTCACCAGGCCAGGCAGACATTGCCCGCATCACGCGCGAAGCACCGTGAGGTGTTGGGCAGTAGTGGCATGAAGGGTGAGATGCATCCCACCAAGAATCGCTCATGAGACGGGCTTTCTTGCATATAGATGACAGCGTCCAACGCACTGATCTTGTTCCCGGTGTGGCCACTTCCAGAGACAGTGGCGGAGGGGGGGGGGGGGGGGGGGGGGGGGATCTGTTTTGCTTCCCAACGGAAACGCATGAATAACAGAAGCTTCGTAAGAGCTGCACTATCTTTCCGTGTGCCCACGCTCCAGTCCCGGCCATGACGTCAACTCCACCGAAATGAAAGCCGCACCAAAAAACAAACAAACGAAAAACGGCGGATGAAATAATTGGCGCCCACCGACCGATTTGATTCCTACCGACGAAAGAACCAGGTACCGACAATTGATATATTTGTTATAGATAGTGAGTACGAGATACTGTAATAGCTCTCGTGCCGACGGAGGGCTGGAAACATATGGCACCGCTGGCTTTTCCTCACGATGCCGCTTTCCACTCGAACGTGGGTGGGCCAACCGGTGGTCCCACGGCTTAGGAAAAGACAAAAACGCCGTCGGCCCCCATTCTTGCCCTAAGCTCTCGAAGACAAAATAAACTCCCTGATATAAAGAGTAGCACAGCAGTACCGACGATTTTCACTTTGTATACCCACGATAGGGGGAAAAAAAACAAGCGGGACAAAAACGGCGGGACAAAAAAGCCGGAACAACTCCGCCGAATACACAACGACTGAACCCCCGCCAATCCTTCACAACCAAAAGAAAAAAAAAAACACACACACACACACACATCGCACCGCACCGCACCGCACCGCACCGACTGCACAGTGCACCATACTCGTACTCGAACTCAGAACGAAAAAGCAAAAAAAAAAAGGTGGGAGGGGTGGGGTGGGGGGGGTGCACTCGTGTCATGCGTGGCCGTAGTCGTATGGCCATTAGACCCTCGAATCCCTACAATGCCGGGACGGAGCACGTTCAATTTTCACCGACCAGACAGACATTGATTGCTATCACCAGGCGCGAACGAGGGGTGGGGGCGGGGGGGGGGGGGGGGGGTGGGGGGCTATCGCTCACCGCCCGAACCGACGCAGCCTCCTCCGATGACCAGAACGTCGAAAACCTCCTCCTTGAGCTGCTTGATCTGCTCCCGGCGCGATGGCGCGACGTAAGGCCTTACCTCCGTACCGTCCCTGCAGCCAAGCCGCGAGTGGCGGGTGGCGGGGCGGGGGGGAGGCGAGGGCGAGGGCGGCGAGGAGCAACTCCCTTCATTTTACCGTTGGAGTACGCGTGGAAAAACGTTCAGCAGTGCGGCCAAGTGCAACCAAGTTCAAGCACGGCGGAAGCAAGCGCGAGCAAGCGAAAGCAGACAAGAGCGAGCTATATATATGGCGCGTGGCGCGGCAAGCGCGAGAAAAAGCGCAAGCGAAACAAAACGCGCGATCGGACGAATGTGGACGAGTTTTGAAGAGCGCTGGACTCAATCCATGCGCGGACGCGGTTGGCGAGTGGGAGAGGGAGGGGACAGGGGGGGGGAAAGCCTGCGTCGGTTGTACGCCGGGTTAGAGTGACTGCTGTTTCGACGAAAAGGACAAACGAGCCAAAAGAGGAGAAACGTGAAACAGAGCCTATGGTAGCAGCGGTAGCGGGGGGCGAAGGCAACGTTGAACGAGTGTGCCATCCTGTTCGCTCTCTCTCCCCCCCCCCCCCCCCTCTGGTCATACGACTACGGCCATGCATGAGATCGAGTACATCTCTCCTATCGAGTACATCCCCGTCTCTGGTCAATGGCCAAATGACTACGGCAGGCAACAAACGAGTACCCCCCCCCCCCACTCTCTCTCTCCTCCTCTCTCTCTGCCTACATGTCAGTCTGTATCTCTCCCTCCCCAACTCCCTCTCTCCCTCTGAAGCGCTCCCGGTCTCTCTGTCTCTCTTCTCCCGTCTGCGTCTCTTCCAGTCTCCTGCTGTCTCTCTCGCTTTCTTTATCTGCCCGTCTGTCTCTCTGTCCCTCTGACTGACTGACTGACTGCCTGTATATTTCCCTTCTTCTAAAGCGCTCTCGGCCTCTCCGTCCCTCTCCCTTCCTCTGTATCTCGAACTGCCTTCTGTCTCTCTCGCTCTCTGTATGTCTGTCTGTCTGTCTGTGTGTCTGTCTATACATCTCCCTCCCTCCCTCTGAACCGCTCTCGGCCTCTCTGACTTCTCTCCTCCCCTCTGTATCTCTGCCTATCCCCTGCCTCTCACTCTCGCTCTCGTTGACTCTCTCTCTGTCTGGTCAGTCTCGGCCCCTCTTCACCCTGTTAGTACTGCAGTCCCAATTTGGGGGCAAACCAACCTAATTCCAGGTGGTTTGCTCCCAAAACGGGACCGCATTTCTAAAAGGGTTGACCCCTCAAGAACTGCACCCACCTTCTCGAGGACAAACTGCTTGGAACTATTGTAGGATATTTTTTGTACCAGTCAAAGGGTACTTCACGCGGCGGACATATCATCTACACATAGATCATACCAGGTATAAGATAGTTCATCTACAGACAGATAATATATAATAAGATATATCATCTACAGATAGATCATATACAGATAGATCATCTACAGAGAGATCATCCAAAGATATATCATCATAGTACATATCCAACACAGGAAACACGTTCTACATCATGCAGGTCCCACCCAGGGAACAGGTCCCACAGTAGATCATGCAGGTTATACGACTCCCATCCGGCAACATGGGCTAGATCATACAGATCATAAAGATCATACAGATCAGGAGAATATCATAGATCACGGAGGTTATACGGCTCCCATCCGGCAACATGAGCTATAGATAGATAGATCATACAGATGAGGAACACGTCTGCCCTGCAGCACCTAGATAATAAAAGTGGGAATCGATCATCTGTTCGACATGGGGGAGATCTTCTCTCTGTTCATGTCCCAAAAGCCGATTACCTCGCTCTCGATTCTTACCGGCACTTGATGTGGGCGGCTTCGATCTTCCGTTCTTTCGCGTGCACTCTGCATCGTCCGAAGAGCGCCGAGGGTGGGTGGGTGCGTAGGTACAAACGCGAGGTTCATGAAACAAGAGTCATGAGGGAAGAGGAGGGGAAGCGAAGGGAAGCGAGCGGGGGGAAGGAGGGAGGGAGGAGGGGGGGGTACTCAGTACTCATTAGTTGCTTGCCTTGGTCATTAGACCATTGACCACGTATCCCTTTCGAGACGGAGCGCCATTCCTACTCCTCATAGAGACACCTCCTCCAACACTTGGATGGGGGTGGGGGGGGGGGGGGGTGTACTCATTATCATGCATGGCCGTAGTCGTATGACCATAGCCCCTCGCATCCCTACAGTGCCGGGACGGAGCACGTCGGGTTTTCACAGACCAGGCAGATGGAGGGGGGGGGGTAAAGTGGGGGGAGTCAATTCAACGATTGGAAAAAAAAAACGTCCACGGTATATGCCGCTGGGGCGGTCCGTGGTCACCCACCGTAGGGAGGAACGCCAAGGAGTCACTATCGGTAGACGACCACGACCATGCATGATATCCGGTACACCCCCCGCCCTAGTCTGGGGTTGATAAAAAAAACAACCTTGGGTGGCGACTTTTTGTTTTTGCGTTTATATGTCCTTGGGTATCTTGATTTGAAAAAATATATCGCAGAAGCAACCAGCTGGGTCGTCTGCGACAGTCGAATCTCCAGGCAGCAGCATCGGCCTTCTCGTAAGAAGACAGACTTTGAAAAGAAAACCTAGTCTACAGAAACTTCATTTTTTTTCAGAAAGTACTTTTAGTAGTATGTAGCCTAGGCGCTAGCCGTCTGTTATACCCCTCTGACCCCTAATGTAAGGACCGACACCGCTTAGTCTTCATATTAATGACTAAACGTACATAATAAACAGGAAATTGCTCCTCTGACCCGAAGTACAAGAACGGCTTGGTTTTCAAATTAATGACCAAACGATCCTTAAATTTCCGATCAGACGGTATGCCCCTCTGACCCGAAGTATAAGAACCGCTTGGTCTTCATATTAATGACCGAACGCTCATTATATTTCCGATCAAAGGGGTATGTATAATATACAGAAAATTGCCAAGAAAACTATAACTCTCTTGCCGCTCAAACCAGAAACCAAGGGTGATAAGCCTAACATCTTATCTCAGGAGCGCCGATACAGTATATAGGAGCTCATCGGTCTGATCTCAGGTTTCTTACCAATGTTTTACTAGTAGCATAGAGCTCCTAAACTGTGGAAGGAGCCTAAAAATATTACCAGAAATATAAAGTGTCATAGTATAGAGCTCCTAAACTGAGGAAGGAGCCTCAGAAATTTCTCAAAACGATAATGTGCCATAGCACAGAGCTCCTAAAGTGAGGAAGGAACCTCAAGAAATTCCCAGAAAGATAGGGTGCCACCCGCGCCTTTACCTCGCACTTTCTGGTCGAACAAACATTTCTGACCGGCGGGGCTCCCCAACCGAGCGACTACCTACCATACCCGTTGGACTACCTACCTACCTGGTACCTGGTACTTTGTTTTATGAAAAAAAAATCGTTTTGCAGTGAACCAGCTTCCAGGGAAGTCGCCCTGATTCGTCTCAGCGTTGTAAAGCGGGGAAATCGAGGACCATGGCCCAATTGTGCGCATCTCCGCAGAGGACGAGGGGAAAGCTGGACGACCAAATCACGCATACACCTGACGGCTCCGCCTGCGCGCGCGCGCACCCCCGCCCCCGCCTACTCCCACACGCCAAAGCCACCCCGTGCACTTGGCGTAATGGGCTACGAGGGACGGACGCCTACGTATTTCCGGTGGGGCCAAGGACTCCCGGAAAGGCTAGCACTGTTTGTAGTACCTGCGGGAAGGTGCTTCGCGCACATGAGGTTCACGTTCATGAAATACTGACAGCGAGCAGGTGTTGGTGCCCTCGGGTGCTGCCCTCTCTTGCCCGGGGTGCTATTACACAGCGGTAGCTCTCCGTTGAAAATACGAGAAAAAAGGGGTGCGTTAGGGACCACGCCATACCCACGACTTGTGTTGGTCGGTAAACGCGAAGCAAACACGAAAAAAAAGAAGTGCAAACACCGCTACTACTGTGGCTGTCGCGTCTCGAGAACCTAGGACGTGCTCGGCCCGATGCCGACTGCAACCGCATCGTGTTTGGACCATTGGTCTCCACGCAAAAACATTTCCGCGCGCCCAGTGGAGCTGCGATGGCGTCGTTAACCCTTTTAGAACCGCAGCCCCGTTCTGGGGACAAACCAGTCAAATTTCAAGTAGTTTTGTCCCCAAACGGGACTGCGGTTCTAAAAGGGTTAACCCCCCTCTCGGATGGGAGAGGGAAGGACTGCCGGTGCTTGATTTTTTTTTTTGACGATTGAGTATATACAGCATCGGCTACAAATATACACTGCTTGGCTGAGGTACAAATACAATTGGTGTCTTATCTGCAACGCAAGTGCAACACGGGATACCGCATGTCTCTACTCTGTCATGCTGCGCGCGCTCACGGCAGCAAAACTCCCAGACGGCTGTATTTCGAAAAAAAAAAACGCCTCGTGTCTCTCTGGTCGTCGTCTCTGGATCTCGAAAGTGTGAATGGCCCGATCGAGTAGCCCGGCAAAGAGCGGTGGTGTACGGTAGTTTTATTTCAGGGGGTTGAGCTTTTAACGCTTGTAGTACTGCAGTCCCGTCTTAGTGTCAAACTACTCGGAATTAGAGTGGTTTGTCGCAATGAACGGGAATGCAGTCCTAAAGAGGTTCGAGCCCACCTATTTCCCACTGGCCGGGATACCTCGACTTAGGAGGTGTACTCAATAGTCTACGTTTGAATAAGATGTTGCACCTCGTATACACTCGCAAGAGCGCGGGTCGTACTCGTGCGGCGTAATTACGTATCCTATGATGTACCTGGTCTATCACTCCGTACTCCCTACAGCACACACCTTTGGCAGCTAGTATCATAGAGCCTGCCCGCAAGCACGTATACAAACGGACGTGTCCGGGCACGAAGTGTTAAATTCGGAGTTCGACAAACAACGTGCGTTTTTCGCATCCTTCCCAAAATGGGCTTCACAGCAGTACATAGCAATAGACGGTACCTGCTCTACTACTACTAAATGCGCGAGAAACAGGTACCCGTATGAGTTGTACGTTGGAAGATGTATTGAGTACGGGCACTCTGGGCATCATATGTGCTACAGTAGTCTGAGGTACCTGCTGGGGTGCGCCGTACTCTGAGGTATGGCTCCTGCTGGTGAGGTACTGAGGGATACTGGCAGTATACTGGCATTTTACTGGCAGTACACTGGCAGTGTATAGCAAGTGATACGGTTGTGACGATCTTTACAATCGCTACCCGTAAGTGAAAAGCAAAGCCGTCAGAACCAAACCAAAATCGAAAAATAAGCATGCCCCCGCACCCGACGGACAACTCTATATGTGGTCGGGGTACCCGAGTACCCGGGTTTTTTTCTACATGTAGATGTATTGTGCTGTCCTCTATTCTGAGGTGAAGGGGTAACAGACGGATCATACTACAACCCTGTATCCGGCAGGTAACCCTAGACTACCCTGCATGTCGTAGGGGTACTGTGCTGTGTTGCACTGTGCAGTTCTGGCGCACTCTGTAGAGAGCTGCACTCTGCTCTTTTCGGATTGTGCTGTACAGTTCTGCCGTACTCGTCATAGTACAGCACTGGACTCCTACTCTGTGCAGAGCTGTATCGCAAATCACCGCTGTACTGACTGTACTGCACTGCTAATCCCCGTGCTACGGTCCTGCTGCCCGATCAAAGCTGTTGCTATGTGGTGCTGCGCTACATACCCCTCTTGCGCATGTTATTCTTACCTGTACTGCACCGTGCTCTGTGCAGAGCCCCGGTGCCTGCGGTGCCCTCTGCTTAGCTAGTGACATGACAATTAATTCATGTCATATCATACGTAGCCCATGTATATATACTGAAGTATATACACCGTGATTGTATTGTGCAGTACTTCTGTACCGTGGTGTACAATGCATCCTGGACTGTACTGTACTGAATTGCGCCGCACTGTACTGCACCGCTCCATCGGCATTGGACGCGTACAATAGCTGCACTGCTGTGCTGCCGGTGTTATGTAAAATGGCACTGTACGGTTCTAGTGCTGCACTATTATTACTACACTGCTGTACTGTTTGTACTGCTGCAACCTCTGCATGATATCGTACTCCATTGTAATACTGCGTGGTACTGCTGTACTTTGCTGTACTACCATTACAGCAGTATGTCCGGCGCACTGCGGTATTGTGGTGAACTTTTGCTCTGTTGCACTGTTGTGTACTCTGTACTCTCGCTATTAATACTGATATACTGCTGTATCATCGTACCTGAAGTACGTTGTGTTGTACCAAGTATGATATACTCTACTCCGTTTCATGTGTGTACTACTTGGTACCTGGTACGTATTAACGCATACCAGATACTACTCTTGTTTCTGTAAAACTAGTGGAATGCTCATTTGTCATGCCCGCCCTTCATTCGTCTGTTCCAACCGGTACCACAGGTGGGTCAACGGTGCCGCGATCGCAGGCGAGAGGACGTCACCATCGTCGGGACGGACCAACACCCGATACCGTTGACCCACCTGTGATGCCGGTCGAACAGAAGAACGAAAGGGGGGCCATGACGGCCGTCGGCGTTGCAATAGATTTATCTAACCCTTCTAGTACCGCACTCCCATATGTTGGGGACAAAATACTCAAATTATAGGTAAATTGTCCCCAAAACGGAACTGGGGTCCTCAAGGGGTCAAGAGACTTAGTCTTGCGCGTTGAGGAGACAGCTCTCCTCCGGGCGAACAGCTTAGCGCATGAGCAAGGAGAATAGTACGTAGCACGTAGTAGACCGTACGTTCTGGGGGGCTCGAAGTGGATGAGTCGTGGTCGTAGAGGGAGGTAAAGTGAGCTTTGCCCAACTGCTGTAGGTGTTCTAAAAGCTTCGGCGATTTTGGACGTACTACTGTACAGCATTTCTTGATCAACCGGTTAACTCATTACTCCTGCCACATGGTTCGTTTTTGTGTGCGTAACGATTGCACCAATAGCTCCCACACTCTCTGCTTTTCTTTGAGAAAACCTGTGACATGAGCTACTACAGCAGTGTTTACCGCAATATGCGAAGGAAATAGTACTTTATTAATAGTACACAGCAGGGCTTACTGCTGACTACTACTACTACTACTACTACTACTACTACTACATTCAGTATTTCCTTTGAACACTACAGCCACAACCCATGCTTCAAGTTTCCTCCAACGAGACCCGATAGTGCGTCACCTGCTTGTCCCTATCCGGCTTACGACACCCCCGGGATTTCTCACATCACCCACATCCAGAGGGGGAACCTCGTGCAGACTCCGTAGGTATCACACTAGGGTGATGTAATAGCACACGCCCTAGAACGGAAAATTTCATGAACGATTTTCTCAAAAACCAGGGGGGCGCACCCAACGAAAATGGCGGCTATGAGAAGAAGAGCTGGTCGAGATATTTTGGTAGATGCGCCGTTGTGGAGGAAATCCACTCTCACAGCTTTGGAATTCCGTCCGAGCGGGTGCGTTTGTCTTATCACCCGTGTGATACCGCATACCAGGGTACCAGGTACCTGGTACGTACTATTTAGGAACCAGCCGAATGCAGAAACAGAGCCTCGCGACGCTGGATGCGGTCGGCCCGCCGGAGGACAAACTCGGTGGGAAGGAAGGTGGAACAACCCGTACAGCAGTAGATACTCGCACATGCGGTACATTTTTGTGGAAGCTTACAGTCTCTCTCTTGTGTGTGCTATGCACGTGCGATTTACTGGCTGTATACTCGTGGGTGAGGACGGGTGAGGTGAGGCGAGGTGAGCCAGGCGCTCGTATCGGAGGGTTGGAGATCGGAGGAGGCGGGTGCTGCTTGCGATCTGGATGCGGGGGGAAATGCAAGGGGGAAGGGGGATCACCGCTCTACTCAGGGCAGACAAAAAAAATCACGGGTTTTGCCGGTATAATTGTTGTGTGGTGAACGGTGATGCGGAGGAGCACCATCCGTTATACGTGTGCTCCTACGGTAAGACCTCGTGTGCTCGGGATGCAGAGGGGAGAACAAGGAAGGGATATATACGTACGTTCATCGTCGCAACTCACTGCTGTTGGTGACGATTTGTCCCCGGGATTTCTGATGGAAGCATCGAGGGAGGCTGAGAGGAGTGTATGCACCATCCGAAGGACGAGTGCTGCTACCATGAATACGATTTGCACGCACCATAGCACACGGTAGGTGTTGGTCCAATCCGTGTGTCGACGCTTTTATTTGGCGGCATATCTCACACTTATACATCATTTTCGTCCAATGTCGACGATCCGCGAGGACATAGAGGCTTTCTATGAGGGAAAGCGCAGCAAGCGGGTATATTTGAACTCGGCTCCCACCAAGTAACGTTTTGCGTATTCTGCCCGTGGGACAGCGAGAGCCGAGCAAGGCCAGATGGGTGTGTATCGTACTCGGTGGAAACCTCTCAGAGTCAGCCTCACAAGGTAACGCACAGCAGAGACAGCAGAGGCGAACGGTGCCATGATGGTGCCACACAGGAGGGCACAGAAAACGTGCCGCAATCAGAATGCGAACCGAGAGTTTGCCCCCTCTCGAATGTGAAATTCACCTGTTGCTTCGGTTTAGCATCTGCCCGGCACCGAACGCCACAACGAATCCAAGCATGCTGGAGCTCATCCTCTTCCTTTCCCACGACGCGTTGTATCTCCACTACGGCTACTTCGTACTGTGAGCTCTCTTTCGCACCCCTTGTAGAACATCAACTTAGAAATATATTCTCGTAACTTTTTGGTGGCGAGCGGTGGGTTTCATAGAGATATAGAGGCTAATAGCATAAGGGGCCTGAAAAGCCATGGGATTTTGTTGCGCAGCCCACGCGCAACTTGTTTTCTGCCTGGTACGCGTGCGGTGGGGAGCACACACAAGACAGGCACCATGTCTATGATATTCGATGAGTACGGGCGGCCGTTTATTATCCTGAGGGAGCAGCAAGCGCAGGCTAGGATACGCGGCAAGGAAGCACAAAAGGTGAATAATATGGATTGCAGGCGAAAATAAATTAGCGGTCAGCCAGCGCAACCCACAGCCGCCGGCTACGCCCCCCGCACGGACTGCCTTGTTCCTCCCTGCGCAGCTGACCTCTCGACAATACCCGACCTTCGCTGGTTCTGCTGGGAAGGTGTAAGATTGTCTGGCCCACCCCGGGCTGTGTCCTTTGGTTCGCTTGTTGCTCGTGTTCTATGCACCCACCCCCCCCTGTCCGTGAGAGGTCGAGAATCCAAACGAGAGCCCTTTGGGCATCGTATCATAGATCATCGCGAGTGGCGCGCTACGCTCCGCCCGTGGTCTGGCAGGGGCAGCGTTGGGTCCTGTTTTTGCCGTAACTTTGGGGAAAAGGCTGCGCAAGGCGGTGGCGGCGGGGATCCTGGCGAGCTTCGGTGGTTCCGCGGCGTTTGTCTTTTGCTTCCGTCGCAAACTGTCGCCCGATGGTCAAGAATATTTGCCCACAAAAAAGAACAGCAGCAGTCAGCAGTATTTATCAGTCGTTCGTAGAGTCTAGACCGATTTGAAAATCTTCTTGCATGGACCAGCCCCTGGACGAGACACCGCTACCGTGCACCTACGAAACGCACGTGGCAGTAGTGGCTATCATTGCTGCCGTGGCTACCTTATGGCTACGATTGCACACCGCGAAACCTCCTCTCGTCTTCGATGGCTGGCGCCGATGCTTTCTAAGACGCATCCCAGCGAACTCAACCGTCGGTGTGTCTGTTTTTTTCGCACGCAAAGTGCCTCGATTGGTTCTCTATAGTAAGTAAGCAGCAGCAGCTCATTTCCTCGAAAAACTCCACCCGACATAATTTCGGGAGTACCGATGCCTGATTTAGGTGCGCCACATTGAGCCATATCGAATACAATCCGAGCATCACCGCAGCAGCAACGACTACAGTAAAAAATATTCGCAGTTAGAACCATCCCATACAAAAAGTCGATAGGTTAATCAATATTTGTAAAATGAAAAGATTTCAACATGTTGTAAAGTCATGTTACCCTCCCTTATCTGGGTTATATAGTATCAGTGCGCAGAATGATTATGTATCTTGTCCTGTTGACCCGGGCAGCATCCAGGGGAGTCACTGGCCTATATCCTTGACAAGGGAATACATATAGAATACCTGGTACGCGCGAACGGCTTATCATAAAATTTGGAAATTCAGTAAAAACGGGATATAGACGAGACATATTACGCAGCTTTCAAAGTTGAGTATCAACTATGTAATCAGTCGAACTCACAGCTGACGTATTTCATCATTTTATAAAATAATATTTTATCCAAACGGTCCTTATATCTGGGTACAGAGTAGTAGCAGGTCGTCCGCAAGCAGAGTAAGGCCGTTTCCTATGCGGTTCGATTTTTGAGCTTCAGATTTTGGCCCGATCGCATTTTCAGATGTGAAAGTTGGCAAATCGAAACAGCCCTCCTATGCGGGAAAATCAGGTTTATTGTGTGTGTAGAGATTTGAGCAAACGCCGAGACCAACTGCTGTTTTTGTGGTTTGGCGCCGCGAAGAAACGCGCTGGGTGCGCTGCACTGCGCGTAGGACCCAAGTGTGCGAGCCAAGGCTGGCTGCCTCTGGTCTGGCGGCGAAGAGACGTGGCGAGTGCGCTAGAGCCACCTGTCTTGGTATTATGGGTTCCATGTTGTGACTGACTGCTGCTGCTGTACAGCAGTGTACGTACAAGTACTCGTACGTATCCACGGAGAGGTGCGCGCCGAGTGCGCTTCTCTTGGTCTCTAGGCCCGAGCCCGCGCCAGGCGACTGACGTCTGGCCACGGAGGGTCGCGCCGCCCGCCGCCCGAGCGTCGGGCGCCAAGCGACGCCGCTATACAGCTGTGTCACCTTCCAACTCATCGATCGTTCTACTGCTGTTTGCTGTCATGGATAACATCTTGAATTTAGAAAGCATGCCATTTTTCGATTTGAAAATCTGATGACCCAGGTCGTCGGATTTTGGGCCAAAATCCGACGACTTGGGTCATCGGATTCTCAAATCGAAAAAATTCCGGTCAGATTTTGCATATTTCGACTGCATAAGCAGGGTCATTCGTTTTTGAGATCGAAAAATACAAATCTGAAGCTCGAAATCGAACCGCATAGGAAACAGCCTAAGGCCACTTCTTATGCAGTGGGATTTGCAGTCAGTTGGAAATGGTGCTATCAGCACGTGCGCACGAGCTTTTGCCCCGAAAATGTGCGAAACTGCTGTTTCTCGCCTCAGAATGACTCGGGCTATTCTCCAAGACCTATCTAGAGCTGTTTCCCGCTTCTCCACGTGCTCAATTGCACAAAATCACCTTCGGTACTTTTCCGATCCAACTGGGTCAAATACGATTACGATCTGGGATCGGATCGGAGAAAACGTTTTTTCTGATCCAATCGGGGTTTTTAATCGTATTTGACCCAGTTGGATCGGAAAAGTACCGGAGGTGATTTCGTGCAACTGGGCACCTCGAGAAGCGGGAAACAGCTCTAGATAGGTCTTGGAGAAAAGTCCAACTCATCCTGAGGCGAGAAACAGCAACTTCGCACATTTTCGGGGCAAAAGCTCGTGTGAACGTGCCGATAGCACCATTTCCAACTGACTGCAAATCCGACTGCATAAGAAGTGGCCTAAGGCCGTTTCTTATGCGGTTCGATTTTTGAGCTTCAGATTTTGACCTGATCGCATTTTCAGATGTGAACTTGGCAAATCGAAACAGCAGTCTTTGCGAAAAAATCAGTTTTTTTGTGCGTGCAGAGATTCGAGCAAACGCTGAGACCAATTGCTGTTGTTGTGGTCTGGCGCCGCGAAGAGACGCGCTGGGTGCGCTGCGCGCAGGACCCAAGCGTCCGAGCCAAGGCTGACTGCCTCTGGTCTGGCGGCGAAGAGACATAGCGAGTGCACTACAGTAGAGTCAACCTGTCCTTTGGTATTCTGTGTTTCACAATGTGATATGACTGCTGCTGCTGCTGCTGTACAGCAGTGTAGTTAGTCTATGAGTACGTATCCACGGAGAGGTGCGCGCCGAGTGCGCTTCTCTTGGTCTCTAGGCCCGAGCCCGCGCCAGCCGACTGCAGTCTGGCCAAGGAGACACGCGCCGCGCCCACCGACCGCGCGTTGGGCGCCAAGCAACGTCGCTACACAGCTGTATACAGCATCGATCGTTCTGCTGTTGTTTGCTGTCGTAGATAATATCTCAAATATAGAGAGCATGCCATTTTTGGATTTGCAAGTCTGAGGACCCTAGTCGTCGGACCAAAATCTGACAACTTGGGTTATCGGATTCTCAAATCGAAAAAATTCCTGTCGGACTTTGCATATTTGGGCTGCATAAGAAGGGGCAATCATTTTTGAGGGAAAAATACAAATCGGAAGCTCGAAATCGAACCGCATAAGAAACAGCGTAAGTAACCATCTTTGCCTTCGACACCCATACCAGGTACGAGTACAGCAGTACATACTTAATTGTATGAATATTTTTAGAATTAAAAAACAAAGAGCTGTGAGATCGAGGATTTCGTCGAAACTCATATTTGCAAGCTCTGTGTGATTCGATAACGCGTACTATTGGTGATGGTTTTATATTGCCTCATGTAGGGTATACAGCAGTCCGTGTATGAGGGAAGACAAAATCTGAAGCTGCCATACTACTGACTACAACTGCCGCACGTAGGCCATACCTGGTACCAGTTACGTACCAGGTACTATATTTTCATGGCGTCGCCACTGCAGCTGCAGCAAAGCACCAGGCTTCGATCCTGAACATACCTGACTTGGGGATGACTTTGTAGGGTGGTTGACCCGAGTCTGCGGTAGGCGTAGTGCCTACCTGGGGTAGACTTCACGTCGTGACATATTTTGCCCTGAGGGTTTCGACGACGGTATTGTGGTTGCAGGACCACATCTTGGGTATTCTGGCCTGGTTCGTACTGGGTAGGTACTATTTTAGCGATCGGAGGCGGGCCGGTATTCTTGGGTTGCCTCTCTGATATATACAGCAGCAGCAGCAGCGGTAGTGCGTACTGTAAATACAGGCAAGACAGGCAGCACAGAACAACGTGAAAAAACAGCAGTATCACGGAGGCCCGTAGTACATACAGTAGGCCCAAAAATAAGCCAAAATCACCCACTTTGGTGTGCTTCTATCTCAACTATTACGGGGACCATAGTCAATAGTACCGAATATTGCGACTAGAAATGGTTAAATATAGTTTTTTTTTAATGTATACCACAGATCTAATTAACTATGGTCCCGCGTAATACTACCGTGTGAATGGAACATGCTGTCTGTGCAAAATACGCGGTTGATGATAGGCTTTCTTTTTATCGATGCTACGTGTTTTTCCCTTAGCGATACACTGCGAAGCCTCTCTGCCCCCATTTTTGGCCTATACAGCAGTAGGGGCCACCGTGATAGTGGTCATCTCAGTAGCGCTTGTTGAATGCTGCCGGTTGCCGAAAGAGTGCCGGTATGTTTGGCTGGCACAGCAGTTTTTCCTTCCATGCATGTATGCCACGACCTATATATCCTCCAATCCGGAGTAGTGCCGGTTGCCGCGGTGGTGCCGCTTTTTCAGGCTTTGGCATATACAGGCGCTACTGAGGGACCGTATGTAGCAGGGATGCGTGTTACGGCTGAAAGTTCGCACGAAATTGGCCAAACGTGCGAACGGCAACCGCAAATCTTGAAAGACGGTGATATAGGGGAGGAAACACTATCGTCCCCGCCCTGGGCGAAAGCGGGCGCGCCTGTTCGGTAAGACCCGTCTTGCACGAGAGAACCAACGGACAAAGCATCCAAAGGCGATCTCTACTGTCGGCGAACAAGTGCCGACCGGACCCAATCCGACCCTGACTCTAACCCTAACCCTAACCCTGACCGTATACCCGACCCTCAAGAGCTATCTACATGGCTTGGCCGCGCGGGGGCTGTGTTCCGACTATGTTCGAAAAAAACGTGGAGGTGGTGGTTAGGGCGTGCAAGACATGTCTTACAACATAGGCTCTGTCGGCGAAAGCAAGAATTTCCAGTATATATCGAGGGATTTCCCGCGAGGGGTAGGGATAGTGTTCAGGTATGTACCCCCCGCAGTGTTCGCGCGCAAGCATTCCACGTTTGCGAAGTGCGCGGCATGAGCTATCATGTTTGTTGAGCCAAGGTAGCTCCCCTCCTCCCCAGTAGTGCTTTGCCACTTACTATACCAGGTATTCGACAAAACCCTTTTTTGGTTGGTCAACGACAGTTGTTTCGACATGTTTCATTGGTCAACACGCGCATGCACACCAATATTTGCACCCTGATCCCGCGCCGACCTGTTCCCCCCCGGGCCTGAGCCCTCCAAACTGAACCTTTGGGTACATTTGTAGTTAGCAGCCGGCAGTGTCCACCAAACAGCCTGATCCCCAACCACCCAAAGCATAGGGTCGGCCATACGTAGCAAATGGAGGGCCGGCAACAATCGGCAAACAATGTTGTGGAAAAAGTTGTAAGCTCCCCTCCCCCCCTCCCCTCTCCCGCCGCGCTTATTAGACAAACATCCTGGCGGCGCGAAGCGTGAGCAACATCCTCCGATCGTCTCTGGGGCCCAAGGGCATGGACAAGATGCTCGTCAGCCCCGACGGAGACGTGACTATCACCAACGATGGAGCTACCATCCTCGACAAGATGGCAGTGGAGCACCAGGTGAGAAGAGAGAGAGGTGGGGGGGGTGGAGAGAGGTGTAGAGGGGAAGGAGGTACGTAGGGAGAGATCATCTGTCAGACATAGAGCGCATTGGAAGCGAGGTGGGGGGGGGAGGAGGGGAAGGTTTCGTAGGAAGGAAGGCTTTTTTTGCCGTGCGCGTGTGGTAGGGGTGAAGGCATGAGTCACGCGATGTAGATAGTCAAGAGAGGTATTTTTGGTCTGGCCTGCTCCTTGCCTGACGACAGCAGTGCTCGATCGAGCTTGAAGGCGAACGCCTCATTCTATTTTTTTCTCGGTGGTGACCCGTGTAGTATTGTGCTCCGTCTGGAAGACATCGCCCTGGTTGGTAGAGGTGGTAGAGGTAGGGGTGACGACGGGGGGGAAATTTGTACGACGACTTGAGTGTCTCCGCTCCTTCCCCCAATCGAGAGTTCGTTTCATGCCGGCGCAAAAGACACAAAAGAGACGGACGGAAAGCTAGACAATCTCGCTTGTGCGCGTGCTCTTACAGACTTCCAATGCCGGCGCGCACAGTGATATTAACGAGGCCCTTCCGACACCACCACCACCGCCCGCCCGCCCGCCCCCACCTTACCCCGCCCCCCGCTTCTCCCTCCACCCCCCACCCCCGCCCCCCCCCCTTCGCTTGATCCCCAGGTGGCACGATTGCTGGTAGAGCTGTCGCAGTCGCAGGACGACGAGATTGGGGACGGCACGACGGGGGTGGTGGTCATGGCGGGCGCTCTGCTTGAACAGGTAAGTGCATAGGACATACACACCCTCGGTTGTAAATATATACGAGCATGTCCTTTTTATGTTGTGTGTGTGTGTGTGTGTGTGTGTGTGTGTTTTCCCCCCCGGAAACTTCTCGAAAACCTTTTTAGAACTGCACTCCCGTTTTGAGAGACAAGTTTCCTGGAATTATACTTCAGACGTGCTTAATCACTGCTGTGCAGTGAGTAGTAAAAGCGTGCCGTCATGATGCGCGCGTGTGTGCCTCACAGCTCTCTCTCTCCCTTGTATTGCGGTTCGGATACACACACCCTGCCCCAGCGGAGGCAGCCCACGGCTGCTTAAATGCTGCTGTAGTCGACTTTAGTTGACGGGTTTTTTACCCCTCACACACTCCAAATGAATTTTAAGAGCAGCTGTATGTGAGGGTGGAGGGGGGGGGGGGGAGGGGGGCACGGCCCGCTTTGCTTTGGCCATTCCTGTGGTAAGGTGGGCGAGAGACACCGCGCGGCGCGAGGAGAGTTAGCCGACGAGGCCGCTTTTCTGTGTTGCGGGCTTGCCTGCTTGTCTTGTCTCGTCTTGTCTTGTCTGTCTGCGGCGACGGGAGCGCGAGTGTGGTAGGGGGCGCGGGCTGTGCCGCATGCATGCAAACATCTCGCGGTGCCGCTTTCTCAAGCTGCTAGGTGTTTTGAAGGGCCAGCCGGGAAGCCGGCCTCCCGGGGAGCCGTGCGGTGGCACAACCACCACTAGTGTTGCGGTGGTGCTTGCTGTCTTGCTTCGTTCCTTCTATGTACTTCTCTCCTACGTATGCCTCTATTCTTCGGGCTTTTTCGCGTACCCCCTGTCCCTCTTCATTCTTCTCAATTCCCGCGCACCCCCTATCCAGCCTGTGCTCTTGTATTCACTTTGTTGTTATTACGGGGGAACCATAGTTAACAGGACCAAATATTGTTAGTAAAAAATGTTAAACATATAGTTTTTTATGTATACCATAGGTCCTGTTAACTATGCCCCCCCGTAATAGTATTCAAAAGTTTCTGATGTTTCGTTTCTCCTGTCTTTTTTTTTGACAGGCAGAGAAGTTGCTGGACAGGGGGATTCACCCCGTTCGCATTGGGGAAGGTTTCGACCGTGCCTGTCAGGCGGCGGTGACTCACTTGGAAAAAATCTCCGACGCCGTGGAGTTCTCCAAGGACAACACTGAGGTCGGTTGCTCGCCGACGTTTTTATCGCCGGTTTTCACAGTTGTGTCCCCGTGTTGGGTGTCGCGTGTTGCGCGTTGTTCCCCCATGCCATTTTAGTGCGATGTCCGCCACGAAACAGCAGTGGTAGATCTACCCCGCCGTCCCCACCCCACGCAGACAATAACGATGGATGTGCCCCCGGCCTCTTCAGACATGATTACCCTCCAGTGTTCTCAATTTTGATAATTTTTCGGCACGAGTCCGTATGCACCTCTCGATGTTTTTCGTGTGTGTGTGTGTTTTTTTTTTGGTTTTTGTGTTTTCACCTGTTTGAAAAAAGCGGGGAAATGTGTTTTCAAAGGAATAGGTTGCGAGGGATCGGGAACATATGTGGTAATAATCTGCAGTTTGTTCTTGAGATAATTCGGCGTTATGTTTTGTATTTCTGGGCTGAGCTACGTTGTACGTGCTGTAGCTCACTTTGACAGCAGCAACTGGCATTATTCGGTTGATCGCGCTTGTGGGGATACCAAGTGAATACCGCACGGAACGGTGCTGACAGACTGGTGGAACACGAGAACAGACAGGGCTGTTGCTTGCAGCTGGACAGCGGTCGCTCGCTGGGCCAGGTGTTTTACCATTTATTCCTCGTGCGTTTTATGTGTCTGCGTTTTTTGCGCGCGTGTTTCACTTTTGGCAGCCGTTGATAACCACGGCCATGACGACGCTGAGCTCGAAGATCATCAACGTCCACAAGAAGCAGATGGCGAAGATCGCGGTGGACGCTGTGATGGCGGTGGCCAACCTCGAGCGCAACGACGTCAACTTCGACATGATCAAGGTAACGTGTGCTGCGTGCGCGCGCGCGCTTGTTAGGCTGTGCCTGCTTCTGGTGCGCCACACCTACTTTAGTTGTGGCTGTTGTCACGTAGTTGTCGTCACTATCTTGTTTTCTTGCTCTCTCGTTCTCTCAACTCATCGCCATATGTTTTTGTATTCAGTTGGCACAAAAAAGCTCGAAAGTTTTCTGGGTGGAAGGATACAGTTGTAACATCGCGTCGTAGGTTAATTCGTACCAGGTTTATGGTTTTGGGATCAACGAGGCCTCCTGCTGCGACCATCCGGAGACTCTCACCCAGGGTTGCTACTCCCGCATTGATCGTCTTGCAATCAACGCCGCACCTCGTCGCAGAGAGGAATTACCCCGGCAACATAACACACTAACAAAACTGATGTCGTTGTCGACAGCAGTACACCTCGCTACCAACGATGGGCGGGCGGGATGGTCTTTTTTTTTTCGTAGCCTCTTTCTACGTTGTCGTGCTGTTGTAGAGCTGCGATATCGCTCACGGCGTGAAACTCAATCGCCGTCTCCCCGTACAACAATGAGGCTTTCCCGAAAGGGATGGCATCCCCTCTTTTCTGTTCCAGATTTGCTGTTGTAACATCGCGTCGTACGTTAATTCGTCTATTGTTTGGGATTAATAAGGTCTCCTTCTGCTGCGGCATGAGACAACACCCATACTTGTTGACCCTGCTCTTATCTCAAGGTCGTCGCTCGTTTGATTCGCATCCTTTTTGTGGGTTCCTTCTCTTCCTTATTTTCCTCAAACTTGTGACCTAGTTGATTAGGGGTGTTCTGCTATCGTTGGTTGTCCCGTGGGAACGTCGCGTACGATTTTCCATACCCCTCCGACGGTGATAGGGCGCTGAGATATGCGATTGCGGTGGGAGCTTCGTAGTCAGTTGTCACAAAAAAAGCTAGAATGTTTTTTGGGCGGAAGAATGCTCCGGAAGAAAGATATCAAGTTTGCCTGGTATGTAATAGGGCAAGTAGTTTTGTCTGGCAGACCATTTCGCCCTGGGATGACCAGTAGAAACGGCGACGTTTCCCGCAGCCATGGCCAGTGTTGTGCAACTGCTAGAACTGTCACTACCGCTGCTACGACTACTGCTTCTACTACTACCACTGCTTCTGCTACTGTAGCCTGTCGGGTTTGTACGGTCACTACCCTCCTCCCCCCCCCCCCGACACACGGCAGGTTGACGGCAAGCCGGGAGGAGAGCTCGGCGACACGGAGCTGATCCACGGCATCGTCATCGACAAGGAGTTTTCTCATCCCCAGGTCAGTCTCCCGTTAACGCACCCCGCTCCGTCTCGAAAGGGATGCGTGGTCAATGGTCAAATGACTAAGGCAAGCAAAGAATGAGCACGCCCCCACCACTACTGTCTCTTGTAAGTGGCCACACCAGAAAACAAATCGATCAGTTCATTCGACGTCGTCATCTATTTGCAGGAATTTCTGCCTCACGAGCGGTTCTTGGTAGGATGCAGCTCACCCTTGGTGCGACTCGCCAAACGTCTCACGGGGCTTCGCGCTTGGTGCCAGCAATGCCTGCCCGGTCGGTGAAACCCCGACGTGCTCCTTCCCGGCACTGTAGGGATGCGAGGGTCTATGGTTATACTTCGAAGTACGACCACGGCCATGCATGACATGAGTGCACCCCCGCTCCCCACTGCCACCCCCACCTTCATTTCACCCCCACGCCACCCTACCCCACCCCACCCCTCCCCCTCCCCATGTGTTTTCTTCCGCTTGTGTCGTTATTGATATGGTTTAGTTTTGTTTTTCTTTTTTGCCGTTTTTTTTCCTGTTGTGCTTTTTATTTTTCTGCTTTCTCTTCTGCAAATGTTTTTTTTTTTTTTCTGTGTTTGTTAAGCTCCTGTTTGTTTGCTGTTTTTTTGGTTTTTTTTTCGTGCGCTTTAGTTTTCGGTATCGTTTTCTCTCAAACTTGTACGCTTCTTTGACACATATTTTGTTGCTGTTGTTGATGTTGTTGTGGCAGATGCCGAAAAACGTGAAGGACGCCAAGCTCTGCCTGCTCACGTGTGCGTTCGAGCCGCCCAAACCCAAGACGAAGCACAAGCTGGACATCAACTCGAAGGAAGCCTACGAGAAGCTGTTCGAACGGGAGCAGAAATACTTCTCGGACATGGTGCAGCAGTGCAAGGATGTGGGGACGAACCTGGTAAGAACCTGTTCTTGCTTCTGCCTTCTGCCTTTGTTTCATCGTCGTGCCGTCTTGGATTGCCTGTGGTGGCGTCCTCTTTTTTTGTTTTCGTTTTTTCAGATAACCTACTCGTACAGCAGTATTACGGGGGACCATAGTAAATAGGACCAGATATTGTTAGTAAAAATAGCGAAATATATAGGTTATTACGTGTACCGTAGGTCCTATTTAATATGGCCCCCCGTAATAGTGCTTAGTTTAACCCGTTTCCACTCCGAAAGTGAGTGCACTCTGGTTCCGAGTAGTTTGTCCCCAGAACGTGGGGTGCGTGTAGTCTAACTATATACCTGGTATAGTATACATCACCATGTTATTTTTTTTATTATACGCTGCTCGTACGCACAGCAGTACTTTAGTTTTCGTAGAGGACGTCGGCTCTGGCCAATTAGTGTGCCAAGGTACTATTATGCGATTGTGGTAATAGTATACAGCACTCCAGATAGCAGGCAGGTGTTCTTCTTTCGTTTTCACGACTACCGTGCGTTTCGTACGGTGCAGGCAGCACTTCAGACAGCATCCGCTGTAGTCAGCAGCCACGAGTTGGGTAGTGGTGGGAACGGGGGTACTCTTCTATGTTGTAGTTGAGAGGATATACCCGTGGCCATGTTAGTTCAGTTTGCACATTGGTTTTAGCTCGTGTGCGCTTTCTTCGTCTCGTGTATTTTGAGGCAGCCGAATTTTCGTTTTTTTTTCGTTTTTCGGATCTTCCTAGGGCTCCAGCACCTTTTGTGTGACCACGGGCTCCTTCGTCAGAGAGTTAATGTGAGAACAACAACAACAACCGCTATACCACCATGTCCCTTAATATAAGGAAAATATTGATTGATTATTAGTGTACAAACGTTTCTTATATTGAGGCACATGGTGGTACCTGGTATACCTGGTACGTACGTAGGCGATCTGTTTTACTAACATCAATAGTAGAGTACGAGTAAAAGGAGGGTTACACGGGATATATCAGTCAGTGGAAGGCAGAGAACGCATGATACTATCAATAAACACGTACTGAGAGAGGGTTCCGTCCCCCGCCCCCCCCCCCCCCGATAGCGCCTGCGGGACTGTACACTCCTCACCAATCTGGTACGTACGTAACAACGCCCCGCCTGCAGTGTGTGTTGTCGTCGCGCTACACCTTTCTTTCTACCCGAACATCAGTACACCCCGTGTCTGTCCTGGTTCTTGATCCTAGAGAGATGCACATTATGTGGATACATAGTACTATTACGGGGGAACGGGGGACCATAGTTAATAGGACCTATCGTATACATAAAAAAACTATATATATAACCATTTTTACTAACAATATTTTGTCCTATTAACTATGGTCCCCCGTAATATTAACAATACGTAATGAGACCGAGAAAACCAAAAAATGATCGCAAATTAATCACGTGAAGCAAGTGAAATGTCGACGTTTCGGGGTACGAGAACTCAACAAACACAAGCCAGACCAGAATATAAGAACAGGAAGACAAATGAAAAAAATAGTTCTGAAATTATACATAGTACGAGTGCTGCAAGTAGATCAGATCAGAAAGGCTTGCAAGACGAAAATAACACACGTGCTGAAGAGGACCGCACAACTGGTGCACGGACGAAGCAACACGAAGATGATACCGGCAAAGGATGGCGGGGGAAAAAGGGAGACAAGGAGGCACGGGCAGAAAGCAAGAAAGAAGGGAGAAAATCGTACTCAAGGCGGGTGATAGTAACATGGGTTCCCGTCTCCACTGCAAAGCCGATCCGGGGACCCTGCCACCCTCTGCCATCTCCTCCCTACTCTCGTCAATAGCGGTGTCAACTATTACGGGGGACCATAGTTAATAGGACCCATGGAATGCATAAAAACCTACCAGGGTATATATTTAACCATTTTTACTAACAATATTTTGTCCTATTAACTATGGTCCCCCGTAAAATCAGTATTGCCGCTGTCGCACCCCCCCCAGTGCACAACCTCAACAAGAACCTGAACAAAACTTTTAGAACTCAAGGGCTATATTCCTGGTACGTAACGACGCCACGCCTGCGGTGTGTGTTTGTGTTGCCGTCGGGGTATCGTAACACACGCTCCACTGATCAGTCGAACCGATGCCTTGCCCCTCCATGTACCATTTCGTTTCTGCATTCGTCCACATCTGTATCAGTACGCCTGTCCCCCCCCCCCCCCCCCCCCCCTCCCATTGTCGCCGCTATTGGCGTCGATTGCTGCGTGGTGTAACCGGCTCCTCTCCGTCTTGCCCCTGTGACACCTCGCCATGAAACAGTCCACCGTCCCGTACCTTTATCACCTACCTGGTACTTCCATAGGCAACATATTTATTTTCTTCTTCTGGCTGCGACATAGGTGATCTGCCAGTGGGGCTTCGACGACGAGGCAAACCACCTCCTGCTCCAGAACCAGCTGCCGGCCGTGCGCTGGGTGGGGGGCGTGGAGCTCGAGCTCATCGCCATCGCCACGGGCGCCCGCATCGTCCCGCGATTCAGGTGGAAACCCCTCCATCCCTCCCTCCCTCTCTTCATCTTGTTTTTTTTTCCTGTAGGAATTAAAAGTGTTCCGTTTTGTAGTTCATATCCCATGTAGTAGATCCATGGTAGTGACATCTTCCCGCGATTCAGGTGGAACTCCCTCCTTCCCTCTCTTGGTGTTTTTACCTGTAGGAAAAATGAGGCGTTCTGTTTACTACGAGTTTCGATTTCACCTGGCATGTATATGACAAATACATTCAGCATATGTATTCCGGGGGACCATAGTTAATAGGACCAAATATTGTTAGTAAAAATTGTTAAATATGTAGGTTTTCATGTATACCATAGGTCCTATTAACTATGGTCCCCCGTAATAGTGGTCGCGGGTTTGCAGTCGTGCGATTCGGTACTTGCTGTTGCAGTGTGTTTGGGCTGGGTCAAGTTTTGAGGTGTTTAGGTGTGGCCGTACCTGTAGGTCAGTCTGGTTTGGGTTGTTTGGGTTGCCCGGTGCAGGCAAGGCGCGGCGCCCGGCGCAGTCGTGGTGCACTACGGGTGTTGCACGGTACGGAGGGCGACTGCAAGTGCGAAGGAGGGTACAACAGCAGTGTGTGGCTTGAATGCGCGGGTTGTTTGTGGTTAGTTCGTGCGGTGTTTTTTTTTTCAACATGGTGATGTTTTTTCTTTTCGTATCTGGCACTGCGCTGTTTTGCTGAACACAATTTCATTACTCTTTTGTACTTGTAAGCTCCATTTTAATGTCATGTTTCCATGTTTTATTTATTCATTTGTTCGTTTATTATTTCATTTTTCTGCTCCGATTTGTTTCTCGTGCCGCTCAGCGAGTTGACGGCGGAGAAGCTGGGCAAGGCGGGAGCGGTACGCGAAGTCTCCTTCGGCACGACAAAAGACCGCATGCTGGTCATCGAGGACTGCTCCAACTCTTCGGCGGTGACGGTGCTCGTGCGCGGGGGTAACAAGGTGGGTCTCTCTAACGTGAACTCAATTATTTTTTAAAATGTACTTTTCACCTTTGTTCGCTTCAAGCCGCCTTTTTTTTTTTTCGGCCTTGCCGCACTGTTGTACCGGCCTCTCATCCTTCCGTCCGGGCCTTGTCAATTGAAGGCGTTTGTCTTAAGAGAGTATGGGCAGTTCTTGAGCTACCCCGCGCCCCCCGCGCAGAAATACGTTTTTCCGAGAAACAAGTTCCATTTCGTGCCGTTCGGCATATGTGTAGTAACCGTTTTAGTGCAGGGTGGCTTGTGCAGTAGGACGGACTGGGCGGCCGAGTGGAAAGGGTTGGGCGATCAGTTTGGTCGAACTTGCGACTGAAGTATCTGTAACACCGGAAAGACTAATACCAGGTACATGGGAGGCATATGTAATAAGAATCAGAACCCACGACGGACCTAAAAGCCAGGTATCCCCCCGTGTGCACACACCATACTTGGTTCTGTTTGTTGCTGTGCTCCCCCAAATAGTTTACGTTTTAGCGGAAAAGCCGCCGGCGCGGCTTAAGCTGAAAGCTTTCCTTACCGTCGCTCTCGTTGCCAACGGCGGCATTTGGACGATTAGATAGTGACTTTGTTTCCTTCCGACCTTACGGGCGCAAAGCTTCTGGCCCGTGTGAATCATTTTTCCCCACGTGGAATTAACGCCGCCCCCGCTCCCATCCCCGCCTACGACCCCGTTGGTCCCCGTTGCCGGCCTACTGATTTGGGCTGTTGTTACCGTGTTTTGTCCTCGTTGCCGTTGTTGTTTTTGTGGTTTGGGTTGGGTTGTCGGTGTTGTTACTTGTTGCTGTGGTCGTTTGTCGTTGGTGGTGGTGGTGGTGGTGGTGGTGTTGATGTTCTTGTTCCCGACCATTTGCTGCCGCTGCCGTCGTTATCCGTCCGTCCTCGGGCCCCGTCGGTTTCTGTCGCCAGCCTACTGATGTGGCTGTTGTGTGGTGCTTCCGCTTTTCCTGTTTGGTTGCTGTTGTTCTCGCTGTTGACCAACTGCTGTGGCTGTCGTCGTCGGTGTCAACTGGTTGTTGTTGTTGTTGGCATCAACAGATGATCGTGGAGGAGGCGAAGCGATCGCTGCACGACGCCATGTGCGTGGTACGCAACCTTATCAAGGACAAGCGCATTGTGTACGGCGGAGGGTCAGCGGAGATCAGCTGCAGCGTGGCGGTGTCGGCGATGGCAGACGAGATCAAGGGCGTCGAGCAGGTGTGTGTTTGTGTGCGTGTGCGTTTTTTTTTGTGGCCGTGATGCTGTTGCTCGCTCAATCGTGTTTTTTCAAAGGGCGTCGAGCAGATGCGTGTGTGTGCGTGCGCGTGCTTTATTTTTGTGGTCGTGTTGGTGCTGTTGCTCATTCAGTCGTTTCTTGAGGGTGGCTTACCACTTTTTTCGAGAAAATGGTTGTTGCAGCGTGTGTACGAGGCGAATGAATACTGTAGGACTATTCCCATCCCCATACAATCAAACGCAGTCCAACATTGCTGCGTTTGGCGTTGTTATTCCCCTTTTCTCATGCACAGGGTGCGACAACCATTTTTCTTGAATACTCCGTATGCTCTACCATTGTTCGTTCGTTCTTTCGTCAAGTGCGGGGCACGATGCGATACGATACGATATGTTATTTTGGTACGATGTATTTTTCGATACGATATACGATATGTTCTACCAGGTATGAAACAATGCGATACGATATACCTGGCGCAAATACGAAATTTTACGATATGACATTGTACGATCCTATACGGTACCTTGGTGTGTTCCTAGTTCCTATTGTACCAGGTACTGCTGCACCAGTACGTATGTGATACCATACGATACGATATGGTACATTATTATACCGTATCGTAGTACGATATACCTGGTAATATATACCAGGTACCTGGTAGGAGTGATATGTTATGATACGATATTGTTCGGCATGATACGGAACAATATGATACGATACGCTACACTACAGCGTGGCATCGGGTGGTCGGAGGTCGGATGGTCTTTCTTGAGCAAAGGTGTACCGTACTTGTAGTGTCCCTTAGCCCGTAGCGCCCCCGCGGCTGGAGGGCTGGAGGGGTAAATCATGTGTTGCAGACCGGAAACATGAAGGGACGAAATAAAGCAGCAGAGCAAGAGGCACGGCTTCGTTTCGTAGTGAGTTATGGTGCGTCACCCCATGTGAGTATGTTGTTGTCGTCATTGTTGCTGTTTCGTTTGTTATTGCTTGCGTTTTTGTCGTGCATTTTTGGCGTGGCATTTTGCTTGGCTTTGCTTGGGCCATTGCCGCGTTGCTTGGTGACGTGTACCGTACCGCTGCGAGTAAACGCCTCCCGCCCACACACCCCGAACCGATTTTTCGAGCTCGATAACTCCGTAACGAAGAAGGTGCCCATACCAAACGACACGTTTTCGGACAGCCCTTGACGAGATGTGTCCAACGTCACCCTTTTTGGTGCTGGTATCCCTCTCGCTTGGGAGATGACGAGCTCGAAACGTCGGTCCGGGGGGGGGGGGGGTACTCGATAGGAGAGATGTACTCGATTTTATGCATGGCCGTAGTTGTATGACCATAGACCCTCGCATCCCTACAATGCCGGGACGGAGCATGTCGGGTTTTCACCGACCAGGCAGACATTGCTTGCACCAAGCGCGAAGCGCCGTGAGGTGTCGGGCGAGTCGCATGAAGGGTGAGCTGCATCCTACGAAGAACCGCTTTTGAGGCGGACTTGCATATGGATGACGGCTTTAATGAGTTAATTTAATTTCAGGTGTAGGCAATTCCAGAGACAGCAATGGGAGTACTATGTAACTGCCTCTTGGGTGCCTTACCTTGAACACTACGTGATACGATCATTCCCACTTGTGCGGAGTAAAGGTTCTTTACCTCGCACAAATGATCTAACTCGACAACCAGCTGTAACCGACCGCCGAAAAAAACAAAATAAACAAAAACAAAAAAACAAAAAAAACGGTACCCTGGTTGTCTAGCTCACGTAGTGAGCGGCATGTTTTACAGTGTCGTTGCCAACCGACGCCAACCCAACCTATATAAAATAGGGGGGGGGGAGGGGTTGTTTTCTCGCATTGTTACGGTAACTTTATATTTGACGTGAACGCTCGAGTGCGCAAGTGCCGTCTTCTGCTGACGTCCTGGCTTGTTCTCCCGCCCAGCCACCCCCCCCCCCGTCCCACCCTATTAACGCCGCGACGATGGATGGGGCCGTTCGACGCCGTATCACGCAGCTCATCTCGCCCCGTCTCCTCGTGCCTTAGGCCCCTGTCTCTACCTGTACTCGTAATCTTACTCGTGCGACGCCCTCGGATCTAAACGTTGAAAATTGTTACGTGTTGGTTTACTTTCTTCTATTTTTTTTTTTGTTCCATGATGTTATTGCGGTAGTACAATGGACTACCAGGTGCGTGAACTGAACTGATTTTTTATTTGTGTCCTATACGTAGGCGTTATTCTTTCATTATTATCGCTCAGCAGTTTATTTGTAGGAGTATATAGCAGGCATTTCGTTTTCCTATTACGACCCCTTTGCTTAATCAACGCGCCACCACCGTTCCGCATCGTGTGTGTATCTGTGCCAATCGGTCTCGTATGTTTCTATTCGTCGATGCAGTACGCTGTCCGGAGCTTCGCTGATGCTCTGGACGACATCCCGATGGCTCTTGCCGAGAACGCCGGGCTGTCCCCCATCACGGAGCTCTCGGCGGTGAAGTCGAGGCAGATCGCGGAGGGGATCACCTCCCTGGGCATCGACTGCAACCAGGTACGAGAGGAAACAGGAACCCCCCGCGCGGAGGCGTTTCTCGTGTTCATGGCAACACCACTATTACGAGGGGCTACTATTAATATAAGTAATCAGAACCCACGATGGAACCAGAAACCAACAGATACCAGCATACTTTCACACCTTATTTGCTCCTGATTATTTACGGGGGGACCATAGTAAAAGGGATCAAATATTGTCAGTGAAAATAGTGACGTATATAGGTTTTTGCGTGTACCGCAGGTCCTATTTAATATGGTGCCCCGTAGTCGTGTGATGTGTAAAATATTGTTCCCCCGAAAAGGTGCAACCAGGCATAGATCCCCGCTCGGAGGTATAATCCCATTCTGGAGGGATATATAAGGACCGTTTATATAGTAATGTGTTTATATAGTAATGTGAAGATCCAGACGGTCCTTACATTTACATCCAGAGTGGTATTTCTTGTTTTTTGGGCTGATCATGTTCGTAATGTAGTATCAGTGCAACCGGATGGAATACGACCACCGCGCGGAGGCGTTTTTCCTGTTCATGTTGATTGTCAGTAGTGTAGACGACAGCAGTGGTGTGCATGACTTGGCCCAGCTACGGAAACATGGAAGATGGTGGACAGATGGGCATTGGTATTAGCGTAGAGTTTCAATCGCGGTGATCTTCAAGATGACGGGATGAGGTACATTTGTTGGTGAAAAAAATAGTTCACTGTGGTAAAAAGAGTTGCATAAACACATGACGGACGAAAAAAATATTTCGAGATTAAAATCATATAATTGGGCATGGATGCTTATTTTAAGGCGTGTGTACGTAGTTAACGGTCTCATTTTTTTTACACAAGGTTTTTGTGTGTGTATTCGCGGTTTGTTACGCTTCGCTCTATTAATAATTTTTTTTTGCTTCGTTTCGTTTCTCACCCCCCCCTTTCTCTCCCCTCCCGCTTTTTTTTCGTGCTTATGATGAACGCCATGCTATCGATAGGCGGGCACGTGCGATATGAAGGAGCAGGGCATATTCGAGACGCTCATCGGAAAGCAGCAGCAGCTGTTGCTGGCCACACAAGTAGTGAAGATGATCCTCAAGATCGACGACGTCATCATGATGGGCAACTACATGTGATGTCGCTTTTAACTGTTGCTGATGTCGTCGTTGGGTCGAGCCAGCATCTGGTGGCGGCCTTATATGGCCCATTACGAGTGCATCGTGGGCGCTGTGGTGCCCATAACGGCTAGGTTTAGCTGCGTGGTGAGAGGTCATAACGGCTGGTTTTCGCCGCACGGTGGCCATACAAACTTACCGTCACGCTAAGGCTAGAGACAGGGTGGGGTTGGGGGACGGATATTTTGGCTGGCCTGCACTGTATCCTACAGATACCGCCTGCAGAGGGTTTCCACAGGTTCTGACGGATAGGGTATAACGTTTGGCTTCTGCCCGACAGATTTTTCCTCTTCTTCGTTCGCTCGATTTTCCGCCTTGACAACATTAGCAACGAGCTATGGTACTGGTTGGTTTGGGGGAAAGTTGGCGTGTCTCGCCGTCGGGGGGGGGGGGGGGGGGGGGGGTGATTGACTTAGCGTCTCTCGTGGCCTTGGCGTGCAAAGCGGTAATAAATTTGTGAGGATACTCCACATCAATTCACGGATAAAACGGTTGTGGAATATACACTGGGTAAGCTGATTGTTGGCGCGGTGCATCAATGGCGGGGCATCGTTTTTCTCAGCGGTCGCACGATATTTTACTGCTATCGCTGTAGTCCGTGATTGGCGCGCTGTAGTTGGCGCTCCCCACGTGTTATTTTTGGGGGGTGACAAGGCTACATGTATATCTGGTACACGCAAGGCAGACGAGGCCATGCCCACCACTTTTGTCCGAGTTGGCAACTGATGTGTTTTGTACCTGCAGGCATGCGTTTATGCGTGCGTGTGTGTTGAGTGAGCCACCAAGCTTTCTTTTCCGCACTCATGCGTTTCGTTTGTGTGGGTGCAATACTTGATGCACACGGTAGGACGGACGGAAGGACGTTCTGTGCGCGTGCTGTCCGCGACTCCCCGGCTTCGAGTGCCCGGGAAATGCGCGCCGTTGCTCGCGGTGCGCTGTGTTTGTTCACACGAACGAGAAAACGCAACCACGGCCGGCCGGCCGCTGATCCACAAATGTACCTGCCACAGATTTATCGCGGGTGTCCATATACAACGGAAACTTCTTTTCTTGTCTGTCTGAATTCCTTGTCTCACACACGAGTCTTCTCACGCAGCAGCGTGGTTGCTCTTTCGTTGTTTGGTCCTGTGTACGTCGAACGATCGGGCACGATTGACCCCCATACAGCCGCGATATTGATGGCCGGAAAGCAAGTCGGCCTCCGCTCATCACCACACCACCTTCTGCGATGCCGTGTGTGTTGAGCACTGCGATTCGGCTGGAAGCCCGTCTTCCAAGCTACATTAGTTTGCCACGAGTGAGAGCACATGCACATTTTACGTGTGGGACAAATTCGGCAAAGCTTCCCCTCTGCTTATTATGGTAGGGGTCACAACTCTCACCTCACGCCTTTTTGCACACGCTTCCATTTTTAGTGCCTTCTCTTCGCCTCCTGTCCCATTAATGCGGCGCGGGGCTGCATGCCACTAGCGCGTGATCTCCATGATGTGTGATATGAATAGTTGTTGCTGTGGAAGTCAGGGTCGGAGATATCGTAGATCTCTTAACACGCACGCGCGAAGGACAAGTCACCGGTCAAGCAATATCAAATCTCGGGTCACGAGCGGTCTCATGTCAGGTGTAGACCCGTCCTCGGGAGATAGCTATCGGGAGATACGTACTCCGCCGCAGACTCTGGGCCTACAAAAGGTCCCCCACCGAGGCAGTCTAGCACTAGCATCTCCTTCCTAAATACTAACGAAGAATTCTGCTCGGCTTACGTCGGCCGAAACGACGGCTTCAAGGGACCCTCGCTCCCCGACCTCATCACGGCGACTTCTCCGCGACATCTCCGCGGCGTCGGTACGAACGACAAGCGCAGGTACTACATTTACATTGGTGACCACCGTGGGATTCGAACCCACGAGTACGAACACATGACGAGACCTGAACTCATTACATTACGAACGAATTGCAAGCTTCTAGTTTACACGCGCACAAAAAAAAAGAAAGTTATCGTACTTCGTTCGAGCTGGATGAAACCGGGTTCTACGACCACCGACCGAGATCTACGATTCTCTAAATTAATCATCGCACTAAAGTTGTCGACTATTAATAGTATAAATATCCTACTATTAATATTGCGTTACAAGTGCAGTATACTTGAAGTTCTTCTGCACTAATATCTTAACCCTTTTAGGACCCCAGTCCCGTTTTGGGGACAAACTATTACTTATAATTAGAGTGTTTTGTCCCCACATGTGGGAGTGCGGTTCTAAAAGATGGTGACTGTGGGTGCTGCAGCTTGTGTTTCGGGGTCGAATTGACCCATCCAGATATATCGCTCCGCTCCCACTCCCCCATCCTCGCCCTAGCAATACCCCTCGGTGCACACACATACAAGGTGGTCTTCCATTTTGTCCAAACGAGTAACTACCGGTCGTGCTGTCGGCGCAACACCCACTAACTATAAACTACTATAATATCGGGACGTATACATAGTATCTCCTCTATCTACCTGGTATATCCTTACCTTGCATACGGTGTGAGCTTGGGTGCTCCCAGAACATAGGCAGCAAAGTCTGGGTGTTAGAGCCACATGTTCTTCGCGTAGGTATTGCCTGGAGCACTTGCTGCTGCTGCTGTTGCTTGCTGCTCGCTCGTGGCATGTGGCAGGTAGGGACAAAGATGTCAGGAGACAGGCATTTTCACCCCTTGACAGACAGCAACTTTTGCCTTGACATGCCTTAACTGACACCACACTACTAGGTTTTAGTGTGAAACACTTGGCCGTACACCCTTGACAGCGCACATTTTATCTTGCTTGACATGCCTCCTGACTCCTGACATCTGTGGGTAGGGAGAGCTTTCGGTATATCTCGTGCCAACCGTTATAAAAAACAGGTGAAACCGGCGAAACCGAAACAAAAACATTCTTTCGGAGCAGCAGGCATTTTACCGCACATAGATGCCAGCAAGCAGCACGCGTTCTTCTCTGTACGGCGTACAGAGACGAGACATTTGATCAAACATCGTACTCTCAAACGCCTCTGATGTGCCCTCGAGTTTTGTTCTCGATGTCATGCGGTACGTAAATGGGCAACACACACCACTCACTGCTGTCGGGGCAAAATATTGACACACTTGCTCGTGCAACGTCCGTTTGTCTGCGTTGGAGTTTGTTAGCCAACAACACATCACCAATAATAATAGCCGGACCAACGGTGATGAACTATCTTACCATAATGATACTACTATACCCTCAGTCTGGTGCCGCCGTGTCACGCTGTTGTTGCTAGCTTTAGACTACTACTACTTTTGTACTGTACATACGCACAACAATAAATGGTACCTACCTGGTACTAACTATACCTTGATATCTACCAATCAATCATTAATAATCTAAACATCATACCAGTATCAGGTACCAGGTACCAGGTACATATTAATAATGCATTGTATTGTTGCTTGTGTGACACCTGACAGTATACCATAATAAATAATGTTGCATACCTGGTATATTATATCATGTGCAAGTAAGTAGTAAAAAGTCCGTTCGTATAGTGTCAGCAGAAACGCCCTTATTTTCTTGATTCCTTTGTTTTTTGCCTTCGATTTCTCGCCTTTTGTTGTTTGTTTGCGGGCAACGGCTGCAAACCTGTTACAACAGCGCAACACGTCGTCGAGCAATATCCTCTCTGGAATTATATGTACCAGGTATATAGTATATAGTTGACATCTTGTCGATCCAGGCCTGATGATACTATGTTGAGCGCACACACGGCCCAGTTCAGTCCACACAGGCTCACACGACGAGTGATCTGTAATAGTTGCCGCACACGATGTGTACCACGGATATTACTCTTAATAATAATTAATACTACTACCAGGTATACTACTACTATACTACTACTATACTACTACTACTACTACTACTACTACTACTACCACTGCTACTACTACTATTACTACTACTACTACTACTCCTACTCCTACTCCTACTACTACTCCTACTCCTACTCCTACTATTAATACTACTACTACTACTACTACTACTATACTACTACTACTACTACTACTACTACTACTACTACTACCACTACTACTACTACTACTACTACTACTACTACTACTACTACTACTACTACTACTACTATACTACTACTACTACTACTACTACTACTACTACTACTACTCGAGCCTGATGATACTATGTTCAGCACACACACGGCCCAGTTCAGTCCACACAGGCTCACACGACGAGTGATCTGTAATAGTTGCCGCACACGATGTGTACCACGGATATTTCTCTTAATAATAACTAATACTACCAGGTACCAGTATACTACTACTATACTACTACTACTACTACTACTACTACTACTACTACTACTACTACTACTACTATACTGCTACTACTACTACTACTACTACTACTACTACTACTACTACTACTACTACTATTTATTGCTACTACTATACTATTAATAATACTACTACTACTACTACTACTACTACTACTTACTACTACTACTACTACTATACTATACTCCTACTACTACTACTACTCCTACTCCTACTACTATTACTACTACTATACTACTACTATACTACTACTACTACTACTACTACTACTACTCGAGCCTGATGATACTATGTTCAGCGCACACACGGCCCACAGTTCAGTCCACACAGGCTCACACGACGAGTGATCTGTAATAGTTGCCGCACACGATGTGTACCACGGATATTACTCTTAATTATAATTAATACTACTACCAGGTATATACTACTATACTACTATACTACTACTACTATACTACTACTACCACTGCTACTACTACTAACTACTACTATACTACTACTACTACTACTACTACTACTACTACTACTACTACTACTACTACTACTACTACTACTACTACTACTACTACTTTTTACTATAATTAGCGCACTGGTGTATTACAGCACAATCATAATAGTGTGTGTGCGTTCTTCACATCAAACCGTTCTTTCTACCCGTCGACATCCAGCACAACCAGTGTCCGTGCCGATTCTTCAATCATCCTATATACCTGGTAGAAGAGAGATGCAAGTTCTGTGGTCACAAAGCTACGCCACAGAGATACTACGTTGCCACGTATTACCTGGTATGCAGTAAGCACAGCAGTGGTAGGCAATGCAATATGGCAGCCATGTCGGCCCACCATAGTACACCTGGATGATGTAATTTTTTATGATATGATAACGCCGACTCTCCGTGTCTCGCCGGCCTTGCTGCTTTTTTTGTTTTGCTGTTTTTTCTGCGAAGTACAGGACTGCACACTATACAGCAGTAATAAACATCAATAATCCGCCGTCGACGAAAACTGAAGGTTTATGTCCGGATTGCCTGGGGATCGCCCGCGATGAAAAAGCACCACCATATCGGATCGTGAAGTAAGCATGTATGTATGATATGTGTTGTACGTTGTACCAGGTGTGTCGTACATGGTACGTATGCGCGCGATGTTACGGCATGCGACCTGCAACCAAAGGTAAAAGAAAGCGAATCAGAATATCTCTGAGCTGATACTACAAACTGCACATTTCACTTGCTTGCATTGTCGGATGAAAAACAGTACAACAACAAACCAACGAACAAACAAGGAACGATGATAACGATACGGCGTTATCCACGAAAACGCTGACCTCTCGCTCGAAATCGACCGACGGATCCGCCTCATGCGAGCATGCTTCAAACGGTTCGGCCCGGAGTTGTATGATAGGACGACCGCCCCCCTTAGCCTTAAAGTCCGAATGCTGAAGGCCGAGGTGATTGAGACCCTGCTGTACGGGTGTGTGACGTGGACCCTCAGAGCGGAACACTTTGCCAAGCTTCGAACGGCTCACCACCAAGTCCTGTTGCGAGTCATTGGCTTCCAGCGCCGACTTCGTACTGACCATGCCACCCTCTCGTACGCGAAGGCCCTCAAGATGACACGTTGCGAGAGCATCGAAACGACCATTCGCAAACGGCGGCTCTTCTTTGCGGGGGGCGTGGCACGGCAAAGCAAGGAGCGATTACCCAATCGGGTAATGCTCGGGACGATAGCTGGTGGGGAGAACCCGAGACCAGGCGGACAGTGTAAGACTTGGCATAGATGCATAGTCGAAGACCTTAGGGAGTTCCGAGCCACCGAAGGGTCAACGGAAGTTGCCCCCTTGGTGTTTGGAGTTGAGACCGCGTTGTGGTCCACTGCAGCCAAAAAGGTGGGGAAGTGGTACCGGGGGATCCTTGAAGCAGCCGAACGGTTCATGGTGAGGTGGCACGAGGCTGAGGCTGAGATGAGTAGACAGCGCCGCGCATCCGCCGTGGATGGTGCCCAAAGGAACGGGGGGGGAGGGGGCAACAGGAGAAGTGGCATAAAGCCCGACCGAGGGAATGCGGAGAGGGGGGGGAACAGGAGGGGTAGAAGGGAAACGGCGGTAGACGAAAGTAGGAAGGAGATGGCAGACAGGGTAGCAAGGCACCAAGTCGACTAGGAAGTAGAATATGACCATACTACTAGTGCTACCAACTGGTGCAGCTGGCTCGAACGTGGTCTTCCCTTGTCTTCTCTTTTAGTTTTTTTTTTTTTTTTTTCTTTCTTGCGCTGACTCTCCGTGATTTTCATTTCATTTTTTCTCTTCCTCTTCCTTTTCTGATTGATAAGCCGTACTCAAGGAGCCGTGTGGCGTGGTTGGAAGACGAACCTGCTCTGCTCGGCTCGTATTGTCTGACGCCAAGGGGCTGGGCATAGTTGACGAACGCAGGGCGGAGACGGCAGTCTGGGTAGCAAGGTACCAGGCGGATTAGCAGGGAGAACCTGGCTATACTACTCGTACCACAAGCTGCTGCCGCCACCTAGAAGGTGCTTTGGGCTTTGGTCTGCCTGTTATTTCCCCTTTGTTATTTTTCCTTGTTACTTTCTCCTTGGTTCTTTGTCTTACTCTGTTCACAAGCAGTGGTGTTTTTTGTTATTTCTTCTTTTTTCCAGCTCGTTCTTTTTCAAGTGTAGGCCACCTCGCCTGCGGGGGGGGGGGCACGGCAGATTGTTTCTCTTAGATTTTGCTTTCATTTTTCTTCTTCTTTTTTGACTTGTCTACCTTGTTTTTGTTTTCTCTTTGATTGTTTTTTTTCGTTTCACTATTTCATAGATTGCGTATGTCGTGCCTGTCGTATCTAGTATGATGACATGGCTTTGCATTGCCCACTGCAGTTCACACTGCACACGTGGCAACGTAGTATCTCTGTGGCGTAGCTTTGTGACCACAGAACTTGTATCTCTTCTAGGATGGAAGAATCGGCACGGACACTGGTTGTGCTGGATGTCGACGGGTAGAAAGAACGGTTTAATGTGAAGAACACACACACACACACACTGATGGTGACAGGAGCGGCGAACGATGACGACGTCCAAGGATGAAACCGATACGACGAGAAACAGACGAGGAATCAACAGGAGAAGACTTCCAGAAAAGCATAATGAGATATATCCAATTGATCAGATAGATCGAGCATTACGGAATACCTGTGATACGGACGGACGGCGAATGAAGAATGAAACGGCATGGGTGTGGTGAAACCGATGAAACCGACAAAAAGCTAAAAAAACACACAAGCCCCGCTACCCGCTTCTGGAAAACGCCATTGTTGTGTTGTTTATATTGAGATGCGACACATAGACCTCTCTCATTGAAGAACAGCAGGCTGCGACCCTCATCAGCGGCGTTTCTTAGGAAAGGAAGGAGAGACGGGTGGGAACCACTCTGAACACCATGGTTACAAGACACAAGCAGCTGATGGACGCGGGTGGGGTGTCGAAGCTCCACCTCGCAGTTTTTCAGGGGAAACAGGACAAGGTGAGCGAGATCGAACGCAATGAAAGTCTGCTGCAGTTCTTCCAAAAAGGCAAGAAGAGGGTAAAATATAGCGCCAAAAAACGTTTCGTGGTGTCTTTACGTACTCGTCCTAACGATGGCCGTGTGAGCCAGCCAGTGTGATGTGCTGCGATTGAGCTGTGTCTCAGGCAGGATAGCACCAATGCTCGCAAGTCGTGAATATTCGATGGTCTGAAGCTGTGATTTTGCGGCTGACGACTTCGATCCTGGCTAACCGATGGAGCAGGCTCCATGAGTCCCAGCACAAGGGTGCTGCTTCATTGGCGCCTTATAAAATTTCACTGTTTTTTTTTCATTGTATGTCATGATACACCGGAAGATGAGCCGAAGGTATCAACCACCCTGTGTTGTTTCTCGAAGTGCTGTATATACGTAGTCCACGTGCTACGACTGCTGTACCAGGTGCGTACTACTGCTGCACCTCTACCTACACCAGGCTTGAAGCGGGGCCCTCTCACTCTCCACCCTGGCCTGCCGAAACAGCAGCAGTCGGAGAGCTTCCTTTATTTCACTTTGATTATTTAGCGGCTCGCCCCGGCCTCATCTATTGCACGGGCAGGCGAGGTTCATTTTGTTATTATTACTATTAATACTGTGTTCTGTCCAGCGTCCACCTGCACTATTATATTAATACGACACACCACCTACGGCTGCCAGAAAAATGCCCGAGGTGTTTACTTGTCACAGCTCTGCCGTCAACAACACGCGTCATACCTCCGGCTGCCAGCACACACCACAGTTCGCAGGCCAGCCAAAAGCACATGCCACAAGTACCAGCCAGTCACATGACTGACTGCTACCAGGGCCAGGGTAGCTGTTGGGTGGTGGTGCGCTGGTCGTTCCTTTTGCGTGCTGTGTGAGTGTGCACATCACGAATCGGTCGAATTAAGATAACCTATCATCTCGCCGCTCCGGCTTCTCCGATTCTGTGAGTATTTGTTTCGAGCGCGTTTGTTCCCCCTCGACTATCCGTACAGCAGGCGCTGATCTGATCTCCTCATGATGGCGTGCTTCGCATTCTGGCGGTCTATGCTTTCCGTGTTTCGATGTCTTTTTTTCTGTTGTTTCAATGTTTCCGTTCTTCCTCGTTTGGGGTTCTCCGTGTTCTTCTTCTTGTCGTGTTGTTGTTGTCTTCACATAAAAAATCGTCAGTGTCGTGAACACTCGTACGTCGTACGTATCGCCCCTTGTTTCCCAGCAGCACGGCCAGTGCTCTCGGTCCTTTACCACGTGCTCTTGCTGGGGGCACGTCCTGCGTACATACGAATACGGTACGACATACAGCAGTAGTATGTCTGATACGAGTGCGTAAAGTGATAATACGTGCTATTGATATTAAAAGACAATGAGATACCTGGTACCCGTGGTACAGTAGCAGTGCTGTACGATTTCCTTTCGTGGCCGCAAACTGCAGCAGTATGATGGAGGATGGTGAGGAGGCAGACAAAGAGGGCAACTGCGCAAATAGAAGGGGAGATGGGCAGATGATACTTTGATTTTGCAGAGTATTTCGACCGGCGGCGCAAGATTCGACGATGTGTCGTACGTACAGGTATCTTCATTATTACGAGTGAGCATGAGCATGATCCTCCTTCTCTCTCTCGTCTCTCTTGCCTCTTTTGGCTTCCGTTTTGCTTCTGTTTTGTTCCGGCATGCGTTTGTTCGGCGTACGTACTCGTAGCTGCTGTCGTCTCCTCTTTCGTCGTCTTTTCCTTTTTCGACCTCTGGCCTTCGAGCTTCGCCGTTGCCACCAGCGCTACTACCAGAACATATATGATACCCTATTAATAGCGAAGATGTATCGTACAGACTGACAAGAGAGACAGGTAGACGGGTAGTAGATAAGCAAACAAACAGACTTGAAGACACAAGACAGGCAGACATGTAGACGACAGCTTGGTCGACAGGTGGGAGAGAGCTTGGTAGACAGATACCGGCAGACAGGCCGGGACTGAGACAAAAGGGCACACCCTGTTTGCCCCTTCGTCACCCATCTCCGCTACGCCTGCTGCTGCTGCTGCTGTTGCTGCTGCTGTTACGCTCATATATACCACGCAACAAGATAACACACTCCCTCTGGTATTAATTTTAGGGCCTGGGTGGCGTACACTATAAATACGAAAATAGCAGAAAGTAGAAAATACGAGGTGGCGACTTGAGGCATCGCTCGGCGTTGGTTGCATGCTCTCCCCCGTTGCCGATATAATCGCCTTTGGAATTCGTCGGAGGGGTCGTGTTGACCCTTTTAGTACTGCAGTCCTGTCTAATGGACAAAAAAAAACAAATCCCAAGTAGCTTGTCCCCAAAACCGGACTGCAGTCCTAAAAGGGTTGACCTGCGTCCTATTACCGTACCAAGGTACACGGTATGCCAAGCATTATATTTTTTAGTCGAGTTCTAGTTTTTGCCTTTCTTTTTTTTTTAATCCCTCAAATGTGTCTGGATCGTTGCCGTGTTTATGTTGTGCCTTTCGTATCCGGTAGGATGGCATATTAATAATAGTATTGCCTTGTCTAATCTCCTTGCTGCATTACAGCAGTGTATAGTAGTTTCTCTGTGTCGTGGTTTTGTGACCACACCACAGAGCTGGTATATCTCTTGTATTTGGAACGCTCAGCACGGACGTTGATTGGGTGTGCTGGATGTCGACGGGTAGAAAGAAGAATTCCCATGTGAAGATTGCACACAACATGGACACAACTTATGTATCATACGTACCTTTTACACGTTTGTGCGTGTGACGGACAGCAGTACGTGTAGCACACACCCACACACGCACCCCGTGGTGGTTTTCCGAGGAGGGGTAACAATTCCAATTCAATCCGATCCGATCCGATCCTCCGAACACAGTTTTGATTACGACTGCTTGCTAAACCGCGATATTGGCGATAATGGAGTGGGGGCGGGGGGGGGGGGGGGGGGGGAGATCCGGTCGACACTACGTACAAGTACCGTAACCTCCTTTGTCAACGCCCCCTGGGGCGAGCTTTTCTCCAAAAAAAAAACGTTGCCACCGCGGGGAGAACAATAGACGTGTGCGACTTGGTCGGGAAAAAAAATGCCCCCGGGGAGATAATGCCCCGCGGGTTTCTTCCAGAAAATAGTATTTTCGCCACATTCGCCACATACCTGTGTGTACTATTGCAGTACCAGTAGCTCGCTTCCCCTCCGCCGTGTACCCCACGCCATCGATGTGGGGTCTCACCAGCATCTACGAGCGAACACATCAGGAAGCAACGGTGGACAACACGTGGGGATGCTTGTACCCTTCGTCGGGGGTACAGTGTAGTCGTGACGTGGAGCAGAGGGGATACCCCCTCTGACACCGAACGAAAGAGTCCAAAGACTCGGGAGTGCCACAAGCCCCTGTTTGACCTTCGGCGGCTCGTCGGACCCAAGGACGTTCGTGCTGTCCCCCGGGGGAGAGCGATTCATTTTTATACTAAAGTTGTCCCCGGGGGTATCAAAGAGGTAGGGGAAGCTTCATTAATAAGAATAAATAAAAAAGCTCATTCCCCCCCCCGGGGATAGCACACGATTTTCACCACTTTTTCGGCGATTTGCGGGAGGGGGGGGGGGGTGTACTCAATATCACGCATGGCCGTAATAGTTGTATTACCATAGATTTGCGGGGGGGGGGGGGGGGGGGGTACTCGTTATCATGGATGACCGTAGTTGCATCACCATGTAGACCCTCGCATCCCTACAACGCCGGGACGGAGCACGTCGGCTTTTCACCGACCAGCCAGATATTGCCTGCACCAAGCGCGAAGGGAAACGTGAGGCGCTGGGCGAGTCGCATGAAGGGTGACCTGCATCCTACTAAGAACCGTTTTGAGGCGGGCTTTCTCGCATATGGATGGCAGCTTCAATAGATCGATTTGTTTTCTGGTGTGGCCATTTCCAGAGACAGCAATGGGTTGACTGCAGTGCGCAGCTGCCTCGTGGGTACCTGACCGTATGCACACGACGTGATACGATCATTCCCCTTGTGCGCAGTTGAGATTTTCCCCGCACAAAAATGATCCCACTGGACCGCCAGTCGTGGTGACCGCCGAAAGAAAAAAAACGGTACCCTGGCTGTCTATCTCACGCAGGTAGAGGCGTGTTTTACAGCGAGGTCGCCAACCGACGCCAACCCAACCTATATATATATATGCATATATATATATATATATATATATATATATATATATATATTATATACCAGGTGGGAGGAGGGCAACCCAAGGACGGGGCGCTGACAGAGGATATTACGGTATTTCGTTCGTTTCACGTTCACTCGCATAAAATGTACTTACAGCAGTAGTAGTGGTCCCTATACAGCAGTGGCGGTATGCACAAGTCAGTGCTATCGGCACTACAGCGGGCACTACTATAGCGTCAACCAGCAGTACTTGACGCACTGCCACACTGGTTGATCCCAAATGTGCCAAGCCATTTCACCGGCATTACTATAACGGGCAACCGACACTATATATAGCGGGAACACTACTGCGGTACCTGGTGTTTTCTCTGCTGTGTGCTGTGTGCTGTGTGCTGTGTGCCGTGTGCCGTGTCTGGCGTACGCTATTAAGTGGTGGCGATACCCGTGGGTCTTCCCTGTCGCGTAGTCGCTTTCCTCCGTTTCGAGTCACGTATGTACCCCTTGCCGCAAGAGGCATGGATGAATCTCCTTGAAGCAGTGCACCGTTTACCTTCGATGCTCGAATGCCCGCCTGTACCGGACAGACTTTTCGCCGGGTGCATACATACGTCCAGTTGCAGCAGTCCATGTACAGCAGTACGTACGGATACAGCAGCAGCAGCAGCAGCAGTGTGAGACTCACATCCATACGCAACACTAACGGACGACCCTTCTCGTGATGCGCGCTCTTCTCACGTTACGGAGTACAGCCGGTGCAGAATCCCCGGTTCGGGTCGCTGGGTGTTGTAGTGGTACATACCACCCTCGAGTGCTGCTATTAACCCTTTTAGCACTGCAGTCCCGTTTTGGGGACAAACCAGTCAAATTCCAAGTAGTTTGTCCCCAAAACGGGACTGCAGTCCTAAAAGTTGATTCCGTGAGTTGAATGAAATCCCACCAGCCGTGGTGAGGAAATCTTACGCCTAAAAAAAATAATACCTAGTACAAAGGATCAGCCGCCGAGAACGCGTAGCGTGGGCAGGCGCGATTCAACGCGAGTTCGACTAGGGAAGAAAGGGCTGAAGTCTTCTCTCTCGCGATGGGAATGAAGGCACAAGCCGTAGTAGTGGGGAGGGGGGGGGAGAGCCTGCTATGTGACCCCGGATCTGAGTTACGGCTATTAATAGGAGGGATAGAGAGAAGGAGGCCGAAGATATATAAGGGGAAGAAGAAAAAAATAAAATAAAAAAAGGTCAGAAAGGAAGGAAGCACTTGATGATTTTATTATCACCTTTTTTGCGACAATCAATAGAGTAGGGCAGAGGTCAGCGTAGACTTGCACTGCAGTTGACTGACTGCCTGGCTGTAGACCGGCTGCGTTCAACATGTGAATCGAACAGAAGGGGCGGGGAGGAGGGGGGGGGGGGGGGGCGTACTCATTGTTGCTTGCCTTAGTCATTTGACCATGGACCACGCATCCCTTTCGAGGAGTCGTACTTATTTGTCGCTTGATTTAGTCATTTGGCCATTGATCACGCATCCCTTTCGAGACGGGGCACCGTTCCTACTCCTGATGGAAACACCTCCACCATTTAGGAGCTCAATGCGTCGTTTCCATATACGTATTACATTTAAAAATATGTTAGTCTTATCCCCTTCCTGTTTGGCCGCCTGTGGCCACCATCTACGTCCTAGGATAGCGATCGTTTTCTCGCCGATCTAGTGTACCAAACTCCTTCATGTCACATACGTCTATTTCCCTCATCTCCTCTTCCAACACATGCCGTTCTTCCTTGTACATTTCGCACTCTCTTACTATGTGAGTTCTACTATCTATTGCTTTGCCACACGGGCACACCTGTGCTTCTACTTCCTCCTCCCGACTACTGGTGTTCCTCTTTCTTCTTTCTAGCAGGTCCAGGCCCCCTACGCGAAATCGCAGTTTCAGCGTTTTCGCGAAGTCCATCGGGCCGTGCAAATACGTTTTCATTCCTGTCCCTTCGCTCAACCCCCCATTTATCTCTGAAGTGTTTCTCCGATTCCACCGTGTTTCTGAGCGCTAGCCTTTCCCTTCTTTCCATCCTTTCTTCTGTGTCTGTCTTGTACCTCGCAAACTTATCTGCGGACATCATCTCTTCTTGGTTTCCTCCTACCAGGTATATCCTTCCAGCCACGCTATCCCACCTTGTTCCGGCTCGCCCTTTTGGTACTTTCTCCCATACAGCTTTATCAACTATGGCTGGCAACCTCTTTTTTGGCATGTTCCTGACTTTTTTTTGCCATTTCAACGTTCTCATGTCTCAACTGTCTTGAGTGGGTACATTCCCAGTTCTGCTCGTATTAATAATTTTACTGGATTTTTACGCGTCATACTTGAGCATCTTTGTATTTTTTTTAGCTGCCGTCAGCTCTATTGTTTCCAACCGTTTTACGATCTTCGCGTCCACTTTCCATACTTGTCCTGCATATTCTAGCTTTGGCACCACCACATTCATCAGGATACATCTCTTGATCCTAGTGTCAAGACGCGAGTCCGTTAGGATCGCGATCGCGTCCATGTTGCAGACGTGTGCTTCACCCTTTCCCATCACTTTTGCCATGTGTGTATCCCAAGAGCAGTCTTTTGAGTTCTCTACGCCAAGGTACGCATACTGGTACTGGTCTACGATCGGCAGCTCATCTACTCCCCACTTCCAACTGCAATTTACCGGGTTCACATTATTTTCTTTGGGGCGGAGCGGGGGGGGGGGGGGGTTCGAAGTATTGGACCTGCTCTTGATGGATTCTGGGATAGACCTCGCTGTTTGTGATGACGACACCTCGCACCTTTGGGCGCAATCGCTCCAACGCCCTCTAATCTAATCCTTCGACGTCTAGGGGCTAAAGGCAAAAGGAACTATTAATATCAATATTATATCAATGTCGCCATCATGCCGCACCGGCTATCTTCGGGTGGTGCAAGCTGCACACATTGTCGTCCAACTTTTTAGGCGAGGGCTGTGGGCTTTTGGTGGTGTCACCTCTGCGAAGGACAGAAAGACAGCACAAAAGCCTTTCGAACGTTTCGGGTACAAATCAATACGCTCCCCGTGTATCCCGCAGCGTTCAAAAGTTGAGTAGTAACCACTCAATCGGTCGAATCAACCACTCAGTCGGTCGAACTCACAGCTGACCTGTTTGTAGTGCTTGTTGCGCTTCACTTGGAATTATGAAGCCGGAAACTGTGTGCAGTCGTCAAGGTAAATGGGTTGCAGTCTATAGAACACTACCGTAGTACAGCAACAATATGTGGTGCGTAATTCCCCCAAAAATAACGGAACATGCGCCTCCTGATCATGAATCATGGGCAAGCGTATGAGGTATCACATTTATTTGTGGGCTGTGGCAGCAGTAGCCATAGCCCGTACTACAGAAAGTAGCGGGAAATGTGGTGTTTACACCACCGCGCCGACAGAATGTTGGTTCAAAGCGAACGCATGTCATACGCTGTTTAAAGCAAACCGTTCTGCGTTTTCCTACTGATGTTACCAAGTTACCTGATACATACAGCAGTAGTGGGAAAACCATGCTTTAGACAGGCTATATATATACCAGGTATGTATTATTATTTATTTTTTTGTCATCCCATTCATTATCTTCGCACATCTTCTTCTCTCTCTCCTTCCAACTCGTAACTCAGATCCGGGGTCACATAGCAGGCTCTTCTCCCCCCTTCCCGCTACGGTACGTGCCTTCATTTTTATCGCGAGAAGATTTCAGCATTTTCTTCCCTCGTCGACTCGCATCGAATTGTGCCTACCCACGCTACAAGGCGCTCTCAACAATTTAATCCTTTTTTTATTTTGCAAATAAAGTCAAAGTCCGACCCACCTGAGGCTCGAACCCAGGACTCAAACAAGTAGAATTCGAGGTTAACCACTTGAACCACCGGGGCGACCGGCTTATATTTATACCCTGATGAGATTACGGTACATCCTACAACATACCGTAAATATTGTATACTACTGCTGCATATAGTAACCGGGTAACATTAGATTAGCTTATGGATCTCAATGTCCACATGCTTTTGTAGAGAACATTTCAGGGAACAGAAGGGGGTGCCGTAGAGTTCACCTGCTTTTAGCATGGGCATTGTCCCGAGATGCACGAGTGACGGCCACGACCACTCCTTCCATCCCTCCTCTTCTTCTCCTGTTCAGCTCCTCTCCTTTTACTGTTCGTCTCTTGATCTCAAGAGACCAACGTTCCTTCCTCATTGGCGACATGATAAGCGCCTTTTCAAACCATGATACCAGTACATATTATACGATACCTGGTATTATTTTCTTTTTTCATCACCATAGATCTTCACAGACACTTCGGTGCCATCTCTGCCATCTATCTCTCTTCGCAGAGACATAGCCTCTACACGCATACACACATCATTATTTCGCATTACTTTACCCACAAACGGTTTGTTTTATGTTGTTGTTACTTTTTTGCAACGAAGTTTCTACCTGAAAGTTTGGAAGTTTCGGAGACCATTCATACCGCTGAAAAGTTACCTGTGGTACGTGGTACACGTCCTCACGGCATGCTGCAGTGCCGAGTACCGACGGCTCCGACTGTGATTATTTCCCCCTGTGATTCTGTGCTGATGGCTCCGTCGTGGCCATGCGCTGTCGTAATTGGTCGAACAAAAACGTCGCCGATCCTGGTTTCGTTATTTTCGATTTTCGATTTATTCGAGTCGGCGGTCGTAGAGCCTTGTAGAAACCCGCATCAGCCATCTCGAAAGGGGTCCCCTAGTTTTTGGCGCGATGTAAATTAGAAACCCGCGTTCGCGATGTAGCCGGTTGCGCGGTAACGCCTCCAAATAATGGAAACAGCGAGGCCTGCGTAACTCAACCTTGTTTGTGCTTGACCTGATACGGTATACCTGGTACCTGGTATACACGATACCATGTCGGTACTACAGTAGTAGGAGTCGCTTGATAAGTGCCTTGTTCATACCAGGTACTATGGTAGTCTGCAGCAAGCGGTCGGTATGTGCCATTTTTAGATCGCTCGGTGTTCGCGCCCTCCTGCACTCTGTTTTCTGTTGTAACAGCTGGAATTGCGACACGATGATGGAAATTCGGGTGACAAAAGAGAGGGAGTGCAACAGCAGCAGTTTTGATGGCATAACCATATACCAGGTATCTGGTAACTAGTATAGGGAAAATCTCGTGAATGTATACACGACCAAGCCGATTAGACATTGCAACATGATATATACGAGGTGCATTCTTGTATTTTTATACAGGTGTGCACCGTGAACCACGCGGCGAAACCATTTCTCGAAGGGGTGAGAGAATAGAAAATACCCTGGTAGGAATTAATGTATCATGCGCTTCTCGTGGGACACACAAAGCACGGGGCCTCTCACGAATGGTCTCGACACCCTCTTATGTACAGCAGTATTGTAACTCTTATGTACCCTCCCAGGTGAAAACTCGACGCGCTCCATCTCGCCATCGTAGGGATGAGACGGTCTACGGTCATACCACTACGGCCATGCATGACAATGGGTACACCCCCCCCCCACGGTAGCCGGTCTGCCTGATGCAAGTCCGCCTCACAAGCGGTCCTCAGTACGATGCAGCTCACCCTTCATGCTACTCGCCCAACACCTCACGGCGCTTCGCGAAGCTTGGTGCAGGCAATTTCTGCCTGGTCGGTGAAAACCCGACGTGCTCCGTCCCGGCATATTAGGGATGCGAGGGTCTCTGGTCATACGACTGCGGCCATGCATGAGATCGAGTACATCTCTCCTATCGAGTACACCCCCCCCCGCTCCCCCATTTCAAGGGGATGGCGACCAAAACACTGTTTGATCATTTTGATATTATTATCAGTACACGAGCTTGCGTGAGCGCCCATAAAGTCCGGGTACATGTGATGAATGTTGCGCCCGTGCGTACTCAACCCCTTGGATTTTTTAAACCTCGGACAAAAATTTGCATGACCCCCTCAATCCCGCAGTTGCCATTTTGCGGAGATCGTCACTTTTCGTCGCCAGTTTTCCTCTCTGACCTACCTCCCTGGAGGGTAAACGTGAAGAACACACGCAGACACCCCAGAGGGCAGGGGTAACAAGGAGAGGTTCACATCAGGGTGTGTTTTGACCTGTAACTTTTTTCCGGCCGGTTCGGCTGATCGGAAGGCAACGAGATTTTTATGAGGAGCCAGAGGGGAAACCCGAGCGAGCCGAGCGAGCGAGCGACGGTTTTCCCACCTTCCGTGAGATAAGAGGGTCGCCTCTGCAGCCGTGGGTGGCTGCGGGGTGCAAAATATATAATGCTGCTCAGTAGCGGTGACGACGGTGACGTCGTTTTGGGTCTTCAGAACTGCGCCGGTTTCGCTATGCCCCGCGGGCAACCCGCTCTACCGTGCGCCACCGGACCGCCGGCGACCGCACACGCCCGCGCCACGCCTGTCCCACACACCAGCCCTCGGTGACCCCGGCGAAAAAACGGGCGCCAACACCCAGCTCAGCTAGCAGGGGGCGTGAAACGGCGACCCTCCCGGGGACAGGTCGCTCGCTACCCGGGAAAGGGACGGATCCGCTGAAAAGGAGGGATGTCCCAACAGTTCCGGAGGCGTTTCCCTCTCGGAATCGCCACCACACTAGCTTCAACATAATAACACCCACCCCCGCACACTAAATTCAAGATAAAAATTCCACGCTGACAAGATTTCAGGAAAACGGTCGTCGTCGTCGTCGTCGTCTTTTCGTCGTGTAACTGCTGCTCCTCCTCCTCCTGCTGCTCCTGCTGGTGCTGATCCTGCGGCCCCTCCTGCTGCTGTTCCTCCTGCCAAGCTCTCGACCCCGACTAAGGGAACACCCGGAAGGATGCGGTCCTTGCTTCCCTCGACGCCTTCGCCTTCGGTATCAGTTCGATGATGTCGAAGGCAAAGGCGTGGAGGGCGGGAAGGATGGAATCGTTCCGGGTGTCTCCTCGGTCGGGGTCGAGAACTTGGCAGCAAGAGCAGCCGCAGGAGGGGCCGCAGGATCAGCAGCAGGAGGAGCAGCGGCTACACGACGAGCAGACGACGACGAAGACCGTTTTTCCTGAGATCTTGTCAGTGGCCATCCTTGTCGTGCTTACTGGTGCTCTTGGTTGGTTGGCGTGGTGATGCTGTTTGTGGGTGGGGTGATGTCGTGTTGTGGCGTCACATGGGGGGCTGTCTAAGCTGTCAGCTGATGGAATTGCTGATTATGTCCGTCGTACGTGCTCTGTGGTATGCTGTCAGCTGCGCGGGCTAGTCGTCGTTGCGTACGTCGCCTCCTGTCAGCTTCTGGCGGTAAAAGCTGCCCAGCTTGGGCTAGTTGTTTTGCGTACGTCGCCTCCTGTCAGCTTCTGGCGCTCAAAGGTAGCCTAGTCATAACGTACTGTAAAAGCTGGTCGTGCCTAAAAGCTAGCCTAGTCGTACTGGCCGCCTGTTTCAAAAGTTTAGTTGTGTCTGATACAATAATAGCGCACCAGTACCGGTATATTATCAATACGGACTACCATTACATAATCACATTTACATCTATTTACCTGGGACCATAGTTAATAGGACCTATGGTACACACAAAAACCTGTAAGTTTACCTATTTTTACTACAATATTTGGTCCTACTTACTATGGTCCCCCGTAAATACTTTAACGAGTAGGTACCATCGTAAGGACTACGAGCACTTGCGGACGTCGTTGGTCGTTGGGTGTAAAAAAAGCTAAGAAGACAACATGAACCGTTCGCTATATGTTTCGTGCGTTGCAACCGCAAACAGCTCGGGGTATATATATAGTCGTATCGGGACAGCACACAGCACTTCGTACTGCTGCTGTTGTTGGTGTTGTCGTTGTCCGTCGTATCGTACAGCAGTCCAGTAGTGCAACGGCTGTACGTAGTCAGTACGTTGTAACTTGTAGTGTGCCCCACGATCGACGACGGACCGCTCAGCCTCCGGCGATACTTCGGACGATCGCGACCAAGAAAGAAACCCGTAGGATTCCTGTGAATCGCAGCTGATTCATCCGATTCAATCTTCCTGTATACCTGGTACGATTCAGTGGTGCAGTGATTCAATCGACAGCGAAAAACGCAAAATGGAGATGAAATATGATTGGTTCGCCAATTTGTCCATAATAACATAACAACATACTAACATAACGCCTTCCACCAGCCGGTATATATCCCCCCCCCCCCCCCACCTGTCGTGGGGGGGGTGTAGGGGGCTTTTGCCTCGCTCGTTCGATTTCACTCGAAGTTCGATCGAGCCTATTTTGTCGAAGGAAATCGATTAATGATGGACGTCTTCGCCAAAATCGATGAAAATTCAGCCGAAGTTCAATTTTTGCTCCGATTCCCAGTCAGCCCTTTGTAGAAACCCGGGGATGTTCCCCTCGCGGGGTTTTATGGGTACAGTAATGGTCCCTGTATAGTGCCGGTATGTATGCGCTAGCCAACAATACCGGCACTATATACAGCGGCAACCAACCGGCACTAATTACTCCGCACACTACCACACTGGTTAGCCTCATCTGCGCCAAGCGATTCCACAAGCACTATTAGGGGGGACCATAGTAAATACCAGGTAGGACCAAATAGTGTTTTAGTAAAAATAGCGAAATATATACGGTAAGTTTTTGTCTGTACCGTAATTCCTATTTCGTATGGTCCCTCGTAATAGGAGTACAGCGGGCAACCGGCACTACTCATTCGGCACTATAGGAGGGACCGCTACTTTTACATGCTGTTGACATTTGTATATACCAGAAGGTGTTTACGCTACGAGGATAAACGAGGCCGGCACCAGGGTGCTGACGAAGAATTTGGTTGGGTTGGTTTCTTGTATTCTGTTTCCTACCAGGTACCAGGTATATATGTCTCAAATATGTCAGGAGACAGCACTTTTACCCCTAGACAGACAGCGTCTAGCAAATGCCTAGACAGACAGCCTAGGCAGCAAAAAAACGGGTACACGACAAAAAATCCCCGGTTTTGGGGAAACGCCTGACCATATTATTGGAAAATGCTGGAAAATGTCATTTTGTTTTAATGCCATTTTTTTTCGCGCCATTTTTTTTCTCAAAAGTAAAACGCGTTCAGATCTGAAGCAATACACGAGGTGTATCTTGTATTAGTTTCGCTACGTGCAGCTGCCGCACAGAGAATTACATATATTTTACATACTATACGATATTTCTATATGATATATACCGGCGTACCAGCGTACGCATGGGGACATTGACAGGAGACGAAGATGGCCATGGAACATGAAACGGTGCAGTTTTCAAGTTGAATCAACAGAAGAAATAGGGGTTTCCATGCAGATAATGAGGCGTTTTTCTACCGGGGATAGGGGACATATGTCTAGACAGATGGATTTGCCTAGACAGACAGACAGCTAGACATGGACATGTCTCCTGACATCTTTGGTCCCAACCGACGAAAAATTAAGTGCTGTGGGAAAAAGTGACCAACGTGACGTTTTTAATTTTCAACCTATTTAATACTGGTATAATATTTTTATTAAGTCGGGTAACTCTGCGGGTTGGGTAGCTAACGGAGCAACTTTCTTGTGGTTCGCCCGTTTTTATCAGTTTCAACTCATGCATATCGGTTTCAAATATTTTTATAACCCAACCGAATTGGATTGTCGCGAAACACCCTACTGGCAAATTAGCGACTGTAAGTTATACCCCTTTTGCGCCCCAGGTACTCGTATACTAAACCAAAAACACAAAATGATAATTGCAGCGTTATCTTCCGACTATTAATTAGTGAGCGCGCAGCAGCAGTATCACTAGGCTTACATCCGTGTTATGTTTTCCTTTTTATGGTATGCATGTTTTTCTCACTATATTAGGCTGATACTACTGCTGCATCCATTTTGATATAGTTTTTCCAAAAATGCATGTTTTTTCGGTTGTGCTTGTTTTTTTTCAATTTCGCCCAGTTCTGTCTGTTATGCTTTTACAAAAGTCTGAATTCCAATTGTGCTACTCTAACGCCAAAAAAGCCCAATCACTGCAAGGGTGTATTTGGTAGAGTATGCCCGTGTGGGGTATGTTTGGTGGGCGTACCGAACTTACCGAAGCGTCGGGTACCGGTATTGAGGTCGTACCGAACTTGCCGAAGTCGGGCACCGGTATCGAGTTCGTACCAAGCCACACCGAAGTGTTCGGTAAGGTATGGAGACCATATCGAACCAATTCGGTTGGGTAAATACCCCCGGTATACGGCATGATATCCTTCCCGAAGTGTCGGGTACGGTAGCGGTATTGTCTTCGTACCTAACTTACCGAATTGTCGGGTACCGGGGGGAGGTGTACCCATATATGTTTGGCCGTAATATGAAGGGGGGGGGGTACTCGATAGGAGAGATGTGCTCGGTCTCATGCCTGGCCGTAGTCGTGTGATGAGGGGGGCGGGGGGGGGGGGGGGGGGTACTCATTTGTTGCTTGCCTTAGTCATTTGACCATTGACCACGCATCCCTTTCGAGACGGAGCACCGTTCCTACTCCTAATAGAGACACCTCCTACATTTGGGCGCTCATTACGTTGTTTCCATATATTACATAGAAACTTTTTGCTAATCTTATCCCCTTCCAGTTTGGCCGCCTGTGGCCACCATCTATCTCCTAGGATAGCGATTGTTTTCTCGCTGCTATCTAGTTTGTCAGGGGGGGGGTGTACTCGATAGGAGAGATGTACTCGTTCTCATGCATGGCCGTAGTCGTATGACCATAGACCCTCGCATCCCTACAATGCCGGGACGGAGCGTGTCGGGTTTTCACCGACCAGGCAGACATTGCTTGCACCAAGCGCGAAGCGCCGTGAGGTGTCTGGCGAGTCGCATGAAGGGTGAGCTGCATCCTACTAAGAACCGCTTTTGAGGCGGACTTGCATATGGACGACAGCTTCAATGAGTTGATTTAATTTCCGGTGTAGGCATTTCCAGAGACAGCAGGGGGGGGGGGGGGATAAAAACGTCAGCGTATATATACAAGATGAAGAGCCCTGTGGGCATGCAAACCTTCACTGCCAACCCCGGCGGAAAAAAACGTGAACGAATAGCGAAAAGTAGAAACGAAAAACAAACAAAAACAAACAATGCTGTCATAACCGACCGACGTCCGCAAAGCAAGGGTGTATCTACTCTTATATGTGTTCCTCTCTATAGCTCCAGTGTAGCCGCTCCCGAATTCTTCATTTTCTCGGAAGTATTTTGGCTGAATTTTTTTGTGGGAGTCTTGCGTGGGCAGGCCTTATCATGACAGGGCCAGTCGTTTTTTCTTCTTCCGTTTTTTCGCGTCACGCCATCTCCGCGTGGAGAATTTTCATTCCGCTGCGTCCTCTTAACCCGTCTGCACCATAAATATGCTGGCCTTTTTGTGATGCTTCGCGGCCATCCTTGGAAGTTGTTGCCGAACTCCAGCAAGAACCGCACTCTTTTTTTTTTCAAGAGGCACCGCATTCACTCCGTCTCCTGTCCCCCGGCGTGTACGTAGTAGATAATAGCCCTATTGCCGTCGTTGCCTGCCGTTCACGAGTCCAAAACTGCAACAACAGCAACAACAACAACCAAGAACAACAACAACAACAACAACAACAACAACGACAACAACAACAACAACAACAACAACAACAACAACAACAACAACAACAACAACAACAACAACAACAACAAAAACAACAACAACAGTCACTCAGTCATGCGCCATCTGTCTGCGTGCTTCCGTCGCCTCCAATGCCCTTGCAGCCTGTTTTGACAAGCGTGTCGGGCGGCGTAGAGGACGTAGGGTGTGCTCGTGTGGTCGTCGTATGGTACTCGTATCTTATCATATCATATCGTATCTTATCATATCATATTATACTGCTGCCGGTATGATTTGTGTTGCTCTCACAGTATCCCCTTGGGGACCTTGGTGCCGCAGTCCCCTTGGAATCAGAGTCTCAGAATAGGGATTTCTGTACCATGGTATGTAACTGTTGTGCAGCGCTCTACTGTATTTTATACTAGAGGGGTCCACTCATCGCCTTAACGCAGCCCATGATCACGCGACAGCCTCCAGCCTCTATTGGTAGTAACTCTTGGAGTGGACCATTGAAGATCGAGATTATTTAATCGAGGAGAAGAGTTAAAACCGGAAAAACGATACGCACGTACACACTTATTACTACTGCTGTTGTACTGTTTGTTGCTGCTGCTGCTGCTGGTTGTGTATGCCGCTCCATCGGCAGTCAACTACATGCGTATGTATGTACGTATTCCCGCAACGCCTTTGCAAAATTCGCACCGGATGTGACCCCTTGTCTATAGGCCTACCAGGTGCGGGGTATGATGGCACACGCCGAATGATGGTGAACGATTAGTAACCCCTTTGTAGGGGCGCGGAGATAACCTCGGGGTTACCAACCGTCTGCGGCGTAAGCGCTCAGCAGTACCGGTGTCGTTTGTGGTCTCTGTATGTGTGTTTGCTCTCTCCACATGTAACAAACCGTTATACCTACCCGCCGACACCCGGCGCAACCAATGTCTCGTGCCGATTTTTCAATCCTATTGATAGAGAGTGAATACAATCTTTTTCGGTCGCAAAACTACGACGCGATAGAGGTATAAAATATACTACCGGTACAGCAGCAGTACACATCGTTACTGCAGTGCTGGATTATCTCATCGAAGGTTACCCAGGGCGGGAGATTACGGTCTACTGGCAGTATAGATTGATTAGACGCCAGTCGTCGAGGGCAGAACGGGCTGAATCTTCTCGTGATAAAAATGCAACGCACGAACCGTACTTGGGGGGAGTTGGGTGGAAAGGAGAGCCTGCTATGTTCTATGTGACCCCGGATCTGAGTTACGCCACGACTATTAATAGGGAGGGAGGGAGAGAAAAAGGAAGGGTGAAGGTAATAAACGAGATGAGATGGGAAAAAAAAAGAAGTAGATTTCCCATGTTCGGCGCGTAGATCCGGAATATACAGGAGAGATAACATTCTGACTGTAGATGTGTTTCCTGAAAGATCTACGGTCAATCACGAGGGTTTGGTCTGTTCGATGAATGGATTTATCGAAATGTCGAACTCCGACGTATCGTGATATCGTGTGATTAAATGCCGAACGTGTTTTTTTCCCTCAATCTCCCGCACACACACACTACCTGCTGCTGCCTGCGCGCAGGTGAGGAGGCTGCTCGAGAAGGGGTGCCTCGACATCGACAAAGGGGACAAGTTCGGCCAGACCCCGCTCCACATCGCCTGCCACAGGGAAGGCCTCCTGGGCTGCCTGAAACTCCTGGCCGCCCACCGCGTGAACATGAAAGCTTTGGACGCTAACGGCAACACGGCCCTGCACTCCGCGGCGGGTTCGGGTGCAGCGGCGGCCGCAGAGTTTCTTCTGGGGCGTGGGCTGTCGGTGGGAGATCGGAACAAGGACGGGCACACGCCGATGGTGAGAGCTAACAAGATCGACGGTCGGTTGGTTGGTCGGGTTTGACGTCCGGTTTTTGGCGTCGTCTGAAGTCATATCGTGAGGAGGAGCTCCCACACTAAACTACTATTGTACGTATGATGTATTGATTCTTGACCGCCGTCCGTCATGCCGTCTCCTGACATCAAAGATGTCGGTCGATTTGACGGCGGCGTTTTTTTGGCGTCGTGAAGTCCTCCCTCCAGAAGCTCCCACACTGATTGTAATACACTATATCTAGACCGCCATTCGTCATGCCGTCCGTCTCCTGACCATCTTTGATGTTGAGCAAATTTGCCGGTTGGTAACAGTTTTTTTTTGGAATTTTCTGCCATACATACGTTCAGGAGCTCCAACACGAAAAGTAGTATTTTAAGCCTAGGCCGCCGTCGGTCACAGGCCTGAACTACCGTCTCCTGACATATTTGAGGGCGAGCGAAGACGTCGGTTGACGATCTACCGCAATATTGACCCGTCAAGGTCTCTGTAGATATTACTATAGTTGGTTTAGCGCGGGGAGTTCCTGGGCGTCCTTGACGGCTGTCCTAGCTTTGACCCGTCAAGTTCTCTGTAGATTTTAACATATTATTTTCAGCGTGGGGATTTCCTTGACCGCTGTCCCGGAAAGCCCCTGACGACTGTCCGGGCGAGTCCTTGGTCGCTGTCCGGGCAAGTCCTTTACGGATGTCCTAGCTTTGACTCGTCGAGGTCTCTGTATGTTTCAATGTACTATTTTTAGCGTGGGGATTTCCTTGACGGCTGTGACCGCTATCCGGGCAAGTACTTGGCGGCTTTCCGGACAAGGCCCTAGTGGCTTTCCGGTCAAGTCCTTGACGACTATCCTAGGTTTGACCCATCAAGGTCTCTGTAGATTTGAGTATACTAAATTTTGTGTGGAGATTTCGTTGACGGCTATCCGGGCAAGTCCTTGACGGTTTCCGGGCAAGTCCTTGATGGCTGTCCGGGCAAGTCCTTGACTTCTGTCCGGCAAGGGAAAAGAGTGCCGTCTAACGACATACCAGTATTGGATGATGAAGGGGAGCGTGGATCTGGATTATTGTGTTCGGTAAGGAGGGGCGCACGCCGGTGGTGAAGGGGGAGGGTGGGTCTAGACTGGTGTGTGCAGTAGCAGAAGGGGAGGGTGGGTCTGGGTTTTGGTGTATGCGACAGGACTAAAAGAGGGGAGAGGTGAATTCCGGCAGGCGAGCAGGGGAGGGGGGGGACGTTCTCCTTTTTTTGCTTGCCTTGGTAATTTTTGACCATTGGCCACGCATCCCTTTTGAGACGGGGAGGGTGGGAGGGAATCTGGGTTTGTGTACGCGATAGGGGGTAGGAGGTCGAGAGGGAGGGCACACGCCGAGGGTAAGAGGGGGGGGGGTCCGGACTGGTGTGTGCGATGTAGGGAGGAGGAGGAGGATAGAAGAGGTGCGAGTTATGTACCGGTAGGAGAGGGGTAGGAGAGGGGATGTGATCCATTGTGATTTGATGTGGTATGGTGTGGCTTGATGTGGTGTGGTGTTGGTGCATTGCGATGCCATGCGATGACTCCGTTGCTTTTGTTTTGTTTGTTGATTGTTAGTTGTTTTTTTGCCCTGAAGTGCGTCCCCCCTGTGGGTTGTGTCCTGTGTCGGTGGTGTCTGTGGCAATGGTTTTGTGGTGTTGGTACTGTTAGTTTTTGTTGGTGTTGTTGCTGTGTTGGTGTCGGTGGTTGTGGTAGTGTTATTGATGCTGGTGTTGCTGTGTTGGTATTGGTGCTGTTGGCGCTTTTGTTGTGTGTTGGTGTTAGTGTTGTTGCCGTACCAGGTATGTCGGTTGTGTTGATGCTGTCGTCGTTACAAAATTGTCGTCTAGTGTCTTGCGTATCCCGCCACCTCAACCGCCTCCCCGTCACCACCACCGCCGCCTCCCTCCGCCTGCACCGTTACCAAACCCCACCCTCCTCGACTCGTAGGACATCTGCAACGACCACTGCCCGACAGACAAGCGAAGGTCGATGCAGATAATGCTGGAGGGGGGAGCTAAAGTAGAGGAGGACAGGGCTGCGGGCGGAGAAGCAACCGCCGGAAACAGCGCCACCACCCCCGGCAGCAGCAACAACAGCAGCAACAACAACGCCGACTTTGCTGCAGCAGCCCCGCCCAACAGCAACGGTGGCGGCTTATTCGCCGAGAGCGGGCGCGGGGAGGGCGCGGAGCGCGGGGGCGCCACCACCGCTGCCGGAGGCGGCGGCGGCGCAGCCGCCTGGTCCTCCGAAGCTTCTTCGACCGAAAGGGGAGATCAGGCGAAATTTCCCGCCGGAGGCGAAGGTGTCTCTCCCGCGACGTTTACATCATCCGCGGCGGACCCCAAGCACGCCGCGCGGCACTTCGACTCTCCCCGGTCGAAGGCGGTGGCGGCCGGCGCGGCGCTTGCGAGGGGTGAGCACAAGGCGCCATTGTTGACGCCGAGAGGCGGGTCGGCGACGATGGCGGTGTTGGCGAAGGATGAGGCTGCGGCGGCGGGGGCGGCGAGTGTTGCGGGGATCGGGCAGGGGCCGTTCACTCCCCGCAGAAGCGCGAAACAGGTGGGTGGTGGTTTTCTGGTTTTCGTTTTGTTTTTTTGAGACGGGGGCGGGGGGAAGGAGGGGGTCGGGGGGCGGGGAGGTACTTATTGTCATGCGTAGCCGTAGCCGCATGACCGGGGGTAGGGGGAGTTTGAGGGGGCGGTAGTATAGCTTTTGTTGCGTGTGTGTGCCACGCCTGGACTGCTGAATAAAATTTATGTTGGCTAGTTGTTGGGGAGGGGAGATGTGTCATGGGTCCGTGTGCGGCATAATTCCCTTTTGTTGTTGGTGTTGTTGGTGGTGGTGGTGGTGTTGTGCCGTTGATTGTCTCGATGTCTCGCTTGCAGGGGGCAAATGGGCGGGGGGGCAGGGGGCGGGGGGAACGTCTACCCACGGCCAAGGTTTCAGCATGTTTTATGCTTCGCTTACCGACCGACCAACCGACCGAACGATCCGTGAATTGTGTTCTCCCCCCCCCTCTACTCTTTATCCCGATCGCGCGCCGTATACATGTATCTGATTCCGTCGTCTTTCTCCGTCCGTGCGTCGTCTCTCCCCCCTTCCCTTCTTACCTCCTACCGCCGCCCGCCCCCCCCCCCCCCCCCCCCCCCCCCCCCCCCACTCGTTATTTACTTCGCCTCGGTACCGCTTCAACCTACCTCTATACCGTGCCTATCGCGCCAGGCGTCACTGCAGGAGCTTCACCTCGCAATTTTTCAGGGCGACACGGCTAGGGTAAGAAAGTAGGCGGGATGCAGTAGCTGGCGAGAGCTGGGGCTGCCGCCCCCCGCTTCTCACCCCGCGTATACCACCCCCACCCCCGACCACATCGCCGCCCCCAGCTACATCCCCACCCCCGTGCCTTGACTTCGTGGGCGGACGGACGGGCGTGTTTTTTCCAGTAGCTTGTCTTTAGCGCAGCTACAGCTATGACATTTGATTCATATACAGTATCAGATAGTATTCAGGTCGGCGAGCGAGAGAGACGCTATATTCGCAGCACGAAACCCTCCGCGAATGTCTCGTAGGGAGGCACGGAAAGAGAACCAGTCGAGACCAGGGGCAAGGGGGTGAGGGGGGCCACCCTACCATATCCTTCGCCACGTTACCGTACCGCACCCTACTCTACGCTGCCCTACTCTACGCTACCCTACCCTGCCTTGTTACCCTACCCTACCCTACCCTGTCGCTTTAGGACCTCCGTTCCGCTGGGTTGCATTTCGTTTCGTTTTGGTGCCTTACGCCGGACTGCGTGGGTTCTCGGTGTGTGATGTATTTCGAGACTCTGATGGATTTTTGTCTATTTTTTTTTTTCCCGTCGTCCCTGGGTGATGGCAGGTGGAGCACGTGGTCGGACGAGGCGACTTGGCGACGCTGAACGAGGCTGACAGGCACGGACAGACGCCGCTGCACCTGGCGTGCTACAAGGTAAGTCTCTGCCGTGCCTTGCGGCCCATGGCCCTAGCGTCGCGTGCGCGTGCATGCTACGGGTGCAAAAAAAAGTCAGCCGTGGTCGCCGGCAGACCCTGGCTTCCTACACCTTGTCCTCATCCTTATCGTTGTCATACACGTTTTCCTTGTCCGTATTCTTATCCTCCTCCTTGTCTTCACCCTTATCCTTATCCCTATCCTTATCCTTGTCCTTGTCCTTATCCTCATCCTTGCCCCCGCCCCTACCCATCTCCTTAAACTTCCACCGCCGCACCACATCACACTACACCACACCACACCGCACAGCTTGTGTAACCCTTGCTTCCCCCGCCCCCACCACACACCCCTGCCGCCGCCGCCGCCGCCTCAGGGGTCGAAGGTGATGGCGCGGCTCCTGGTGGAGGGAGGCGCCAGCCTCGAAGCTGTGGACGTCAACGGTAACGGCGTGGTTCACGCCGCAGTCTGCGACTCTCCGGCGGTCCTGGCCATCCTCATCGACAACGGGGCGGACGTCAATGTGGCCAATAACGACGGCCTTACCCCCAAGGTAGGTACCTATTACGGGGGACCATAGATTTTTGTATGTACGGTAGGTCCTATTTACTATGGCCCCCCGAAATAGTATTTTTTACAACCCTTTTTTTTTTTTTTAGTCGGATTTATTTTATTTATTTATTTTTCTTTTAGCGTTTCGGTTTATGCTGGGTACCCGGGTTTTTAGAGCACCTCGTGTCAAGGCTTAGGAGTGTAATTAATCGCTTTCTGTGCATCTGTATCTGACTGGCGCGTTTGTGACTGGAATCGTGTTTTTTTTTTGTAGTCAGGGAAGAGTTACGTCGGTTGTTTGGCTTTTTACTTCGCCCACCCAACTATTCTGTTAGTTGGGCTTACTCCGCCAGTCAACTAATCAGTTAGTTAAATTTACTTCGTCCACCAAACTAGTCAGTTAGTTGGCTTACCCCGCCGCCCAACTTTTCAGGTAGTTCAGTTTGTTGCCTTACCTCGCCATCCAACTAATCAGCTACAGTAGTTGGCTTATTTCGCCACCCACCACCTTCTCAGCTTGTTGCCTCACTTCCCCACCCAACTAATCAGCTATTAATAGTTGGCTTACTCATAACACTCACAGGTACGGTTTTAAAGGATGATGACGACGGTCTCACACTATCAATAACCCATTTCCCTGAAGTCTAGCCCGCGGCCACAAAACAGTCTAAACACCCCCCGTCGCGATGGAGAAAAGAAAACAAAATACGTACCATTATACCAACTACTGGGGCAACTACTAAATGCCAGTGCAAGCACGTGCACCGCAGTGCCGGTACGCACGAGAACTGAACTAACGAGCTGTGGGATATAGCAGGGATTCAGCCGTTCGTTTTCCTTCCTTCCTTCCCTCCTTCCTTCCTTCTCTCCTTCCTTCCTTCCTTCCTTCCTTCCTTCCTTCCTTCCCTTCCTTCCTTCCTTCCTTCCTTCCTTCCTTCCTTCCTTCCTTCCTTCCTTTCCTTCCTTCTTCCTTCCTTCCTTCCTTACTCCCTTACTCTTGCTCCCTCCCTCGGCTCATTTTTTCAAATGTTATTTCAGAGGCTGTGCGAGCTATATTGCCCACCGCGGTTAAAGGAACGCATGCTGCAGCTCCTTAAGACGCTACCGTCGCCCAGGCGAAGGCCGAGGTCCGGAGTGAGCAGCTCGCCGAGGAGCAGGTGTGAACCCAGGGGACCTTGAGGTTGGGGAGGGGGGGCGGGAGGGGGAGGGGGGAAGAGCGGGGGTGGGTAGGCAGGGGAAACGAGGGAGTGTGCTCTTGGCGTGCACGGCCGTGCTGTAGTCGAATGGACTTAGACCCACGCATCCCTACAATACCCGAATGGTGGGTAGTTGGGGGGGGGGGTCGGGAGCGGGGTGGGGGGGGGGGGGGAGGGGGGAGGGGTGGCCGGCGGTGACCGCACGACGCTTTCCGTGCGGTGGAATGAACCTGCCTCCTGCCTCGAATTTAGACTCGTGGAAACATGAACCCACGTTTTGACAAACTACATTGTAATTGGAGTCGGAAAATATGTTTTTCGCAGCAATAAAAGTTTTTTTAAAATATGTGCTCGTATACCAGTCCAGAGTCCGGGTGCAAAGGCAATCGCCTGAGGATAAGTTTGTCGTGTAGCGTGAGGTACCACTTTGGGAATTTTGGGCGTGAGTTCGAGCGGTCCCGCGACGCGCTCCTGCTTCTCATTTATTTCTCGTTAGGTTGCACTCCGTCGGGAATGTACGGACCGTTTTTGCGTGTTTTAAGAGAAAAAATTGCGTAGTGCAAAACCTAACTCCCCCCCCCCCCTCCCCCCCCCTCCCTCCCTCCCCCCCGGGCGCCCGTCACTGCCTCCTATCGATCGGAGATGAGCATCGAAGCGGTCTACCACCAGCTGGCGATGCTCCGGTCCAGGCTGGCGGCGACCGCGGCGGCTCGTACGGAAGTAACACCTTCGGAGGGCGGCGGAGGGCGCAGACGGAAAACGCTTTGCTCACGCTGGTGGAGGCCAACGTGCGGGTCGTTGAGGGGCAGAGGGTGAGGAGGAATGAGGCGTTTGGGGGGGGGGGGGCAGAGAGAGGGAAGGGAAGTTGCGGGGGGGGGGGGGGGGTGTACTCGATAGGAGAGATGTACTCGATCTCATGCATGGCCGTAGTCGTATGACCATAGACCCTCGCATCCCTACAAATGCCGGGACGGAGCATGTCGGGTTTTCACCGACCAGGCAGACATTGCTTGCTGTCACCAAGCGCGAAGCGAAACGTGAGGTATCTGGCGAGTCGCATGAAGGGTGAGGGGGGGGGGGGGACTTGAGGGCCAGAGGTAAAGAAGAGGGAGGAAGCAGAGGAGGTGCGAAGGGAACTTGGGGGTGGGGGGGGGGAAAGAAGGTGGGGGAAGAGAAGCGGTTGGTTGGGGAGAAGAGGGTGAAGAAGGGGGGGCGGAGAGGAGGGGGAGGGGGGGGTGGGTTAGGAGGGGGGGGGGGGGAGAGAGAGGATGGGGGGGGGGGGTAGGAGCGGGGGCAGGGGGGGTGGGGGGGGGGGGGGGGGGGCTGTTTTGCGTTGTATATATTTCCGAAGATTTTTTCGTACGTTGGAACGTTGGTAAGTATTGTTTTTAGCCGCCTCTTCTGCTGCACATCCAGAGGTTACGACGAGCGAATTTGAATGCACACCGTGCCTTGATTTGATCCCGACTGTGTTGACGGTATAGCATTCATAACCTGAACCGAAAATCCTGCCTGCTTGTTTGCCCGCTCTGCTCTGCTCCTCGCCGCGCCGCATCGATCGCAACGCTGCCGTCCGCCCTCCCCTGTCGACGTTTCGCTTCTGCTCATGTGTCATGCCTTACGCCGAACCACCACACACACGCCCAGGCGCGCCGTTGCAAGACTTGGAAAGCATGGCGGGCCGGCTAGAACGAATGTTCCGCAGACTGCACATGCGCCCTCGATACTTTGAATCCGGGGGAAGTTTCCTTCTCGTAACAGTTTTTTATTTGTTTTTTTTTCTGGTTTTTATGGGGTTCTGAATAATTTGCTGTTGTCGGCACCCCACGCCGGCGATGTTTTTGACGGACGTTTTCTTTCCCTGGATTTTACACCCCCCCCCCACCCGCCCCCCCCCCCGAAAGAGGATGCGTAGTCACTGGTTAAATTACTAAGGCAAGCAGAGAAAATGAATACGCCCCCCCCCCCCCCCCCCCCCCCCCCCCCCCCGATAATGCCCTGAAGACCTCCCCTTCTCCGGTTAGGAGTAGGAACGGTGCCTCCCTCTCGAAAGGGATGCGTGGTCAAATGACGAAGGCAAGCAACCAAATAAGTGCCCCCCCCCCCCCCCCCCGTTCGTTCATGTCAATTTTCATGTCAAAGTATAGCTGTTGAAAGTCCCGTTCGGATGATGGGATAGACGGATGATGTTTGTCCTCACGTGTGTATGTAACCTGTTTTCGTTTTTTCTTCGTGTGCGTTTGTAGGTGTGTTATTCTTGATGTTAACGTATAAAAAAGTTTTTTCCTGGTACATGCTTGGACCCTACCCCC